>JAVCKT010010105.1:0-26943 GCA_032273925.1 Rhynchotus rufescens | reverse complement strand
GGATGTCTAGCACCGTTTGTGAAAGCAGAGCTCATCTGATGTTCAGGGCGCTGTGTTAGTTCCCAGGCCCTCCGCTAGCCACCTTGCTAGCTTGCCCATCCTTTCACATGCCCTTATCACACTAAGGGGAAAAAGTTTATACAAGGCAAATCACTTAATACGGTTGCTTCTCCAAGGGAAAAAAAAAATGTTTCTATTATTGCTGATGTTTGTTTCTGCCAGCCTATTTCTCCTTTCTACAGAAACCTGTGTGTCTTGGGTTTGAATTTACCAGTGACTTCAGGATAGTGGTCTGCTTGACTCCTTTTCTTGTAGATGAGCAAAGCATGTGCAACTATCACTACCATTCAGTCATATTTGCACCAGGGAGCAGTTTGCTATTTCATATCATGACTACATTTGTAGGGCGGTTTTGCCATCGTGGCAGAGTGGTGCTTCTCCATCCTCAGCCAAGAAGGTCATTCCAGATCAAACAGAGAAGTGCTGGTCGGAGCGGTGCTGGCCGAACACGCCGGGTGCCAGGAATGGTCCAGTCCCCCATTAAAATTCAGCCGTGTGTATCAGGCTCTCTCTGCTGAACCCACAGCTTTCTGCCGTTGGGATTTCTGAGAGAGACTGAGCTAGATTTTGGATCTTTTTAGTGCGTATGTCTTAGTTTGGCTGGAGGAATCACTGCAAGAGAATTAATGCGGCACTAAATGTTCATTTTCAGCGGCATTGGGGAGCAGGTGAATAGAATGAGGAAAGACTGAGCATGAATATTTATTGCTATAGTTGTTATCATCATTGCTTTCCAGGTTGTGTAGCCATGTGTCCTACCACCACATAGATACCTACTCATCTGTGAGATTTTTGAATTTGCTTAGAACTAATCCCATGGTGGAGAGGTTTTCTTGTTTCCACACTCATGCAGGAGTACTTTCCATGATACCCTGCAAAGAATAGAACGAACAGTTCTGTAGAAATGATGTGGAGAGGTATTTTTTCAACAAATTTCCCCCTTTTAACTTTTTTTCTATTTTTCTAGCTTTCTTTTGTGTCTTCCTTTACATATGTCTTTAAGTCATAGAATTTACTGAGATGCCCATATGTACTTAAAAGGCCCTGCTTTTTCTGAGAAATTGTAGCTACATTTTAGTAAAGAATGAATAAAATGATAGAAAGAGAGAAGGGGGTGAGAGAGAGAAAGGACCGCCAAGTTCTGCGATTTGACTATACCTTAAGTTTGTTACAGTCTAAGTATGCTGAGGTGGATACTTTTCAGTGTTTCTTTTTTCCATTGTGTGCACATTGTTTATTCCAATGGCTGCAGGGATAATTATTTCTTTGTTTGCTAGGAACATTAAAATTGCTGTGATTTCGAAAGAAACTGTACTGAGACCTCTTGAAAGCAGGAGTACAATAGGCTATCAAGCTACCTTTTCTACTGGAATTATTTTAAGCAATAGTGGTACATTGTAATTAACCCTTTGTGCTGGAGGAGGCACAACATAGTCTCAATCAATGAGCGTCTAAAGAATAAAGGAGCAGGGGATGAGCAGTTTCAGGCTTAATTTCCTAAAAATGTCTACTTGAACTGCTAGAATCTTCAATAATAGCCACCTTTCAATAGTGTACTGGATGTCTCAAACCATTCTCTCTTGCCTTGCGTCAATAAGCACTTAGTTTCATGCCTTTTGAAAAGTGTGTGAAACTTTAGAAGAGTGTGATGCCCCACGTGCTGCTGCCTGAGAGAAGCCTGCTAGGGGCTGCAGGTGCTGGGCAGCCCTGCCTGGCTTCCAGGTGAGTGCAGTACTTTGCCATTAGGGAACATGCAGGAGTGCAAGACTGATACTGAGATGCTCATTTTCAAGGCTTAAAAAGAGACAGGGGGAACCCTACGATGTACAGAAAAAGGCACATAATATTCAGGAGTTAAGTCAAAGTTACCCTGAGTCAATGAAAGGGCTTCTATGTCAAATGCATGGGGATGTGTGTAAGGTTTTCTCTGCCTCTGTTACAGGTAAATAAGCAATTTCCTGAAAGTCGGCATGTACCTTTAGAAAATACACGCATCTTTTGTGCGGAAGAATGGAGATCTGGATATTAATTTAAAGAAAAAATATTTAAAAAGTTGTTTTATGTTACATTTTAATCAAACTGCTGAACCTATAGGTAGTAAAATTAGCTTTGTAGGTTTTTATCATTTTATGATAAAAAGCACCCATATGCCAAACCCATTAACAGACCTCCCTATGGGGCATCTGAACTATTAGAAACAACAGATTTCTTTTTATGTAGTTAAGTCTGCTGGATGCAGAGACCTCCAGCAGCAACATGGGAGAACTGCTCATTTTTCTCTTTATTCTGAGTCACTACCAGTGTTGGTGGTTGCACATCTTTATTTACACTTTGATTTTCTAGAATAGGTTTGTTACAAGGAAGAATACATATAGCATGTATCGCTGCAAAGGAGGAGAAAAACAGTATTTCACTGAGCTAAAATTAATGGCACTAAAAAGCTTGTGAAAAGAGATCGACCTACTTCATCAGGGTTTTTTTTATTCTGATAGCCTCTTCCTTACCTTTTTTTCACTTAGATGTAGAGCAGGAAGCAGGAGAGAATGAATATGGGGAGATTGTAGTTTATTACATGAAATAAATGTACTTTCCCCCTCGGAGACTATAGGCAGGAGCTGTGTCACTGCTAGTGTGTGATATCTTTGCTAATGCTCCAGCACTGCTCTTGAATCAAGGCCAGAATAAATTTGAAATTAAGATTTGAACTTAAATGTTATGGAAAGCCCCCCAAAGGCTCCTATTTCAGTAGTAAGATATTCAAACAGAATCATTTGTCTTTATGCAGCAGGTTTCTACCTGGAGTGAAGCAACTCAAGAGAGAAGGTATTGGTGCAAGGGTGAAGCTGTTGGGAGCCACATCCCTCCATTTCTGGCTGCAGGAGCTGCTGAGAGTGTTGCTTGTATTTTACCAGACAGTCACTATTTTGTATGTGTATTTAGCATCATTTATACGTTATGGGTCATTTGTATCTTCTTATAACTAATCATAAAAATGAACTCTTTGTCGATACATGATTAACTCTTCATTGCCCTTTCCAAGCTTCATTTCTTTTTGTCTTTTGTCCTCTTTCTCTCCAATTTCCTCCTTGGATTTCTTTTTTAATTTACCTATTAGAATTCTAATGCACAAGGCATAATGTATGCTTAGATCTTACATACCATCGATGTAAGAAAGGAGAAAGACAACTTAAGCAGCATAGGTTGGTATCTCCAGCAAAATAATATTCTGAGAATTACTGTGCTGTAACAGTAGCATAAAAACAAAACAGGGTCATGAGACTTAAATTTTTTGAGCCAGCTTTGGGAGCACTATGTTATGGGCTGTGCATGTTTCAAACCTCAGGATGAAGTGAGAGATGAAATTCCTGATTAGCTCTGTGACTACCTCTTGCCAGTGTAAGAATGTGAATAATCTCTCTATTGGCTTTAAAGAGTCCAGTAATTTTTTTTTTTTTGTAGCTGTGGTAACATACAGGTTGAAAAAAAGCAGCAGAGCGTCCACGTCTTTTATTAACCAAACTGATGAGGAGACAATTGTGTTAGCTGCTTTTGTTACTTAGTGTAATCACGGGCTGTTCCATAATTCTGCAGATCTTGGAGTGTATCCTTTGGTGTTTGGATATATTTTGGGGCCTTGCGATGATTTTTTCACTTAAATTGACTTCTGCGAGAGTAGCCCAGGTCAGGGAGTCTCGACTTTTCCAAAGTTCTCCTGCAGCACGTTATTGTGTCCTGAAGTTTTGCATGGTAGTCAAGGTTAGCTATCCTGAGTGCAGGAATAGGTGTTGCTTTTTAGCTTGTCCTTTTTTTCCCCCCCATGTTAGGGAATTGTCAAACAGCAAAATAAGATGACTCAGTAACAGGAGCTGTGAGTTGTGAAGGATGAAAGCATGGAAAGTTTGTAGAGGAAAAGTATTTGTACATGTATCTACATATATGCATGTATGTATCTACATGCTGTCTATTTTCAAAAGGATGCATAAATCCTTCCCTTAAGGACACAAATTTTCTTTTAACCTCACAAGACATTTGGATTTATGATACCAGATATCTACCCAGGTAGCCAGATCAGTACAATTTCCTTCCAAATAACAGAGAGGTGACAGGACTTGCTGTTACGGGACAAGGATGCATATTGGTAATGTGGCCTTCTAGGCAAGTGAAATCCTGTTGGGAAGCCTGGGAGGGACCAGTAAGTCAACCAGAGAATATTTGGTGACAAAAAAAAAAGCCCTATAAAATTTCCATTGTATATAAAATCACCTGCAATTCGGTTTTAATGCAGGCAAATGAGTCCAGAGCTCAAAAGAAACAGACAATCTGAAGGGTCTTCTGGTAATAATAGAAAAAATAGCTGCATTTTTCTACTGATGCTGTGGTTATGGAAATGTTACTAGCAGGAATTGTTCCTTTCAATGGTTCCACTCTGTGACCTGAAATGAGGTGATGATCTTGATCATCTTAGCATTGCAGACCCCAGGACCTTAGATGCTGTTTGTTCATGCCCATAAGTTTCTAAACCACTGAAGAAAATTTCCCCTGAAAAACAGTGATTAGTTTTTCAGTAGTCTTTCTTATGAACAGCTGAATACTCACCTTGTAAGTTTGAGAGAGGGAGAATCAAAGAAGAACAGTATGCAAAAAGTAATGATGAAAGACCAAATTGCACTGTGTTCTTAACAGCAGGACACTCAAAGACCCAGCTCGGTTGTACGTCCCTGTGGTGGCAATAAGTCTTCTGGCGTGTGATTTTTTTTTTCCCCTGCATCTGTTTTTCGTAGCTTTGGGCTAATTTATCCTTACAGAGCTACTGTTCTGCCCTATTCCCTCCTATAGGCTTTAATTGATGGTGGATCTGTGAAAGACCTTTCTACAGCTATCTTGCTATCTTGGCCTGGCTTTATACTGTCCATATGAGGCCCTTTGTTAATTATTTCTGCTTAAATTTTTCTATTTAGTAAAGAAAAGACATCAAACTTCATAGCCAATCAATTTGGTTATCCAAGAGCAATTTTATATGGCCCTGTAAGCTTTTCTAATATTTGTCTTCGTGTCTTGCAAGGATATATTGCAGAATGAAAAGCTGTACAGAGCAATAGCACTGGACAAGCTTTGAATTACAGCTTTGGACAAGCTTTGAGCTATTTGCAGATTCCATATTCCTGCTCTGTATTCCTGGCTGTGAAGGCAGCGCATTAGTTTCCCATGACCTGCGGCGTGAAATGAGGCTACACCGCAGTGATGTAGGATTTTGATCCCCTGCATTAGCAGGATCCTGCAAGAGCAGCCTTGCAGACAGTGAGCAGTGAATGAGCATCACCAGTGGAAACAGACAAGCCAGTAATAGCTACATTTCATCTTTGGTTCTGCAAATAAGGCTTCAGTTCCTGTCAAGGGAAAATCTTTATATATGCAGAAGCCAGCCTGCATGCGTGATTAGAGACTGAAGGCTACAGTGAGCTACCCAATAAAGCAAGAATTTTGACTAGAAAGATAAGCACTTAATGAGACACACTCACAAAAAACAGACTAAGCTTTGTGATTTGCTTAGGGCTGGATATGCCCAGGATTTGATAGCATTGGGTAGGTATTGACCCTAAATAATTTTTGGACTTTAGCCAGAAGTTCAGTTACGGCTTTGTCATATATTTAGCTGTACGCCCACAAGGATGTGCAGGAGAGAAAATGGACTTGAGAGAAGGAAATGGTTGAAGTCCTGTTTGAGAGCAGAACTCACAGATCTCTGTTGACCAAGGAAATTCAGAAAAGCATTTGAAGTCTGTGAAGGACCAGATGGTTGCCCCAGTGATGTCATCTTATTGGTACTCATTCTCAGAGACCTATTTTGCTACTGTAGTAGACATTTTTTTGCTATGTGAGCCATTGTGTTTGAATATCTTGAATATGTGTAGCTTTTTCTCATTCCGTGAGGCAGTAGTCTAACATCTTAGGGAGAGAGGATAGATAGGTAGAAATATATGTCTTTAAAACAACTGCTGTCTGCTGGTACCCAGGTTCATTGTCACGTAGCACCTGTGGGTGTGTTTGTTCTGCAGATGGTGTCAGTCTGCTGATGGGCTGACAGTGAGACTGCCATTTCGTTTAGTTTCTTCATGAATTAATCTATTTGGGAGAGTTTTCATCAGCTGCTGCATAGGGCTTTCTAGGAACGTGGATCTTCTTGTGCAAAATGCTCTATTTGTATTTTATTTGTATTTGAGTTTACAAGAGGGCTGATTGTTTAATCTCCAGGAGTCTATGAATCCGTGTGTTATTAGAGTATTTGTGTATTGCTCTTCGTTCTTCATTACAGAAATAATTCTTTCCTCTATATTCTTTTATATTCTCTATTCTAGGCACAGGGTTTGAATCTTTTCCAGAGGCTTTTAAATAATTCTGACCATTCAGAAAGAAATCATTGAACATTTTAAAGGCTCTTTCCAAAGCAAAGCAAAGGGGATCTTGTTTGAATCTGTGGTCATTTTAATGGACATGTTGCATTAGCTTTTAATTGAATAAGACTCTGCAAAAAAGGAAGATCGAAGCAAAGGAGACACCATTTCCCTTATTTCCCTTGATTCTGGAAGTTTGTTTTGTCCTGGTACTCAGCTAAGTAAAGGACTATAGCACTGTGGGGTAGAGAAAGCTTAGGACAAAACCTGCTCAATGTCTCTAAATGTCCTGCTGTCAACTATACTAGTTTTGAAAGAAAGGTGACATGAACAGGTGGCATCTTTGTACCTCTAGAGTTCCCTGCCACGATAGAAAGGGAGTTTTTAGGTTTTGAACATTTCCTTGTGAAATTTTACTCTGTAATTGAAATGTGATGAGAAATAACTTTGGCTGGTTTATTTTGAAAGATCGAGCATTTTTACCTTCAAAGCCTAAAATCTGGGATAGTGTTTGTAATATGGAGGTATTTATCCTCTATGTGTTCAAGAAAATGCTGGAAAAAGGAACTTCACTTTATTAGATGAAAATATCAGTGGTCATTTGCTCACAAAGCCAAAAAAGTTTGTTGTTTTACCTACTTCAAAAATATTTTTAATGGCTTTTTATGTCATAGAATTGTACAATGCTTTTTTACTGCACAGAGAGTGGAGGAAAAAAGAATATGGCTTGTAGAAAGAGATTACAGAGGTTATGTTTTGTTTTGTCTTTATAATCTCTGTGCTCCATGGTACAATAAATAATAATGATACTTTGCTCTTGTGTGATGCTTTTGTCCAGAGATCTCGGAGATGTGTAAGAACGAGGTCAGTGCTGTTACCTTGCTCCAAAACAGGGAAACAACGAGGCAAATTGAGTTACTGGAGGTTAGTCAGTGTGAGAGCTGGCAGAAATTTCTGTCTGTGTCATTTTTTGTTAGAAAAGAGTGAATCGCTGACACTGAAACCTTTCATGGAAATTCATTAGTGTTGGGAAGTTGTGCAAATCTAGAAGCAAATGAAAAGGACAGATACCACAGTGTGAGAATGGAGAAAGCCAGATGGCCAGGAGAGCATCCTCCAGTGTGCAGGAGGAGGAGGAGGACCTACGTTTGAGTTGGAGTCCTGAAGTGAAAGAAATTGGAAGCAGTTTCTCTTGGGGGAATGGTCCTGTCCCTAGGCTCTCACCTGCCAGCCGCAGGATGTGCTTTCACACGCAGGTAGCTCTAGGAATAGCAGGAGTAGTGGAGCCCAGGGTTCTAAAGCTGGTCCCTGTGATTGATTGCTTAATGTGGGTTTTCTGGCATATGTTAAGGAATGAGCTGATTTTATATCCTGCATCTCTTTAGTATGTAGAGAAGAAAAAAAATCCCTTGATGTTTTAGTCAGTGCAGCTAACGAGACTCTGCCATTTGGTTGCATTTTTGTAAAACTTCTTGTAACTGCATATATTTGAAATTGATTGCTGGAGGTAATGTCTGTAAAAATAGAACAGATATGAGAGAGGAGGAATAGAAAGCAGAAGGGCAGATGGGCAAAATCATCCCGTAACATTGCATATGATACAAACTGCAAGCAGAGATGCCAAAAGGTGTTGTATTTTTTTCTTGAACTCACCTAGGAGACTTTAGAAACTACAAACAACCAGATGTTCCAGTTTTCAGACCAGTGCCTCATCCACCTTATTGATTCTGGATATTTGGAGACAGGAGAGAGAGTTCTCTTGCCTAAAAAAAAAATTGCTTAAAAAAAGTCTTCTGTTTGAGTATTTAATATGATAAATTAATTCAGATTTGAAAACACCAAGTGCAAAATAACTGTAATTTCTGTTACGTTTCGTGCATCCAAACACAAAAAGAAGATCCCTTTCGCTTAAAGGAGGCTGAAGCAGGGGGTTGAGGTTAGGGATAGATGACTGAGGTTGACTTGACTCAGCAGAGGAGAACAAGATAGATAAAAAAAAGAAAAACGTGTTTTCAATATTGCAGATTGAAATGACGATGAAAAGCTTTATTTTTGTGCAACTCCTTTGAGGACTGTTGGCGATTTTGCATCAGAGAGAACTGGGAGGTTGTTGAAGGCATCAGCCAAGGAGGCAGCGTCTCTACCTGTCTGTACTGAGCCCGAGTCAGACAAGCAAAACCAAAGGAAGAACTTCAGCTGTGGCGAACACGTTGCGATTTGGAGCGTGATTGCAGTGGATATTGCAGTTGTTTTCCTCCAGCTTGGCCCTTGGAAGGGCAGAGAGAGGACAAAATGGGATGCGAACATATGGCTCATAAAGATGCAGTTCATGTGTAGGCCGTGTCCTAAGGGTTGTTGTGACGTTTGGTTTAGGGCGTGCTGCGGTTATTTCTGAAACCCTGATTTAACTATCAGAGAGAGAGGGACCTCTGATCTCAGAGCACCCAAACAGTCCCTAAGTGTTGTGGTGGCCACTAGAGTGGGATAGTGAGCAGGATTTAAAAACGAAAAGGAAGAAACATGGCTGTAGATGGGAAAGTGGGAGGGATTGGAGGGGTTTTAGATAAGTTAGATATTAGATAAATATCAAGTGGTGAGCCTGATGCTTTCTGTGTCGCTGCGGTGCTGCCTAGTGCTTTCTGACAGGCTTAGCTCTCCCAAGGGGTCTGCTGCGGCACTCCCCATAGTGCAGCTGATGGGAAGAGTCCCTGCATGGGTCTCCCTGGAGTGAAGTGCTTTTGCTATCATCTAAAGCTTTGTAATAACAGGCCCCATCTCAGCAGAGTGCTTCTAACCTTTCTCTACCTTTTAAGGGAACCTTTTCATTTCCTTAGTCAGTAATAAACTGCTGAGATTCACAGTCAGTATAACAGCCTCCCTCACTGTAGCTGCGAACCTCATTATGTCTTTTTTCCCTTATTGAAAACCCATCTCCTCTCCTTAATATTTGTCTTAGATTTATAAATCATTTCCTGTCATGGGAGAGTATATACAAATTAAAAATGCTAATAATTGTGCAGCTGCCTTAATCAAAGAAATACTGTGCTGAAGGAAATGTCAGGCCTAATGGCTGTCAGTGCTCAGTGACAGGAAAGCTGCTTTCAGCCAGTTTGCACGTCGTGTGTCACAGGACCTGCTAGTGTGGGGAAAGGGGAAGGGGGGAAGCTCATGGATGTGTGCTGCTGTACCAGGATTGGGTCAAACTCCGTCAAGTCCTCACCATCCTACTCTTTAAGGTGGGTATTTCTGTCTTTTGGTTGGCTATGAGTGTAATTCCTAGTGATGCAGAATCCAGGGGCAGTTATCATGAAGGCATTTTCTGGCAAATAGCAAGATAGAGAAGCAGCAAAGATCCTGAACTAGCTAAGCCCACCTGCAAGTTCAGGTTACCACTGTGGTACTGACTGGTTATGCTTTGGAGCTGGTTTATTAGAGTCTAATCAACTTTGACATGGATCAGACATTATAGTAGAAAACGGAGGAGGTTGTGCTTTCTGTCAGGGTGCATGTGGCCGTGGAGCAGCAGCCATGCTCTCCTGCTGCACTGGGGAGGAACCTTGTGATGGTGAAATAGGTGATGGGTGTTTGGTGGGAGCATAATCCAGTGCACAAAAAACGTTGACTGTAATCGCCTTATAACCCAGGCTAGAAATCTTACTGTCATCCTGAGTATTCTTTACTCTTGCTGTTACCAGAAAACTCCGGTGAGAGAAATGTCAGCTTGCCACAGGGAGCTCACAGAGCAACCCAGAGACTTGCACCTGACTTCCTGAGCTCTGTGGGGAAAATTCAGGAGCTGTTAGGCTTTGGTGAGTTATTAGGTAGCTGCTCCACTGAGCACCTCGTCCATCACAGGGCTTTTCTCTCTTGCATTATTTAAATAAGATGTCCACACAGTGTGGACAGTGGTCCACTCTGCCCCTGGTTTTTCAACCTTAGTGCTTTGCTCATAGAAAAGAGAAGGCGGCGCTTGGGACTCCTTCTGGCCCTGTTACAAGGAAGGGTGGTGGCTGTACAAAGCTGTTGCCAAGCAGGATGTTGTACCAACAACACAGCTAACTATTTCTCAGATAGCTCATGCATAAGGAAAATTGCTTCCAGCATGCATTTTTTTTCATTTAAACAGACATATTTTTACAAAGGAGTGATTAGATTTTGACTGTCTCTGTCTGTTAAAGTAATGTTTGATGGAAGAAACTCCAGAGAAGCTGCAGGCAGAAAGCCTTGTCAGCATGCTTGGACTGGGAAGCAAAGCTTGGGCCCAGCTCTTTCTGGAGCTACCTGCCAAGCTTGTTGTCTGGCAAAAAAACAAACAAAACCCCCCAAAGCAGAATTACTCATTCTGAGTTCTTAAAATATATCTCTGTCTGGTGTGCCAAAACCATCAAATTGCCTGAAATTGTATTTCCTTTGTGCATGTGTGTTTTGTGGGAGGAGATGGATTGTCTTACATGGATTTCATGTCTGGCTTGAGAGCCAGCAGGTTGTATTCTTTTCATTCCTTCAAACTTTTCCCAGCAGCCAGACAAAGCATGGTATTTACAATGAAAACTATTTCTTACTGAGCCATGTGGTTTCAAGCCAGGGCTTGAAGACTGAAACACTAAAAATCAGGATACATGCAGCAAAACAGAGCAGAGCTAGCACTGGAAAGATTCTCACATCCTCTGTCCTGACATCACGTCTGCAGTGAATTATAGTCCAGCGTATCGCACCAGGCAGCTACATCCCCAAGTCTGGTGATGCAGAAGTTGTGTCTTATTTTAACCACTACAGAAGCAACTGGAACTGCTGGTTTTACTGCGTGAGTGGGGAGATCTGCAGGTGCTGAAACCAGTGAGAGCCCCATGCCCTCCTGAAGTGAGGAGGAGCCCAGGGCCTCCCACCAAGTGCAGAACGAGTAGGAGAGGGCCAGCATCAGCCCCGAAAGACGTGGATGGGGAGGAATAGCCAATGAGTCCAGCAGCAGCAAACCTTGCTTCTGTTGGATGTTTTTTTAGCTTTGGTCCAAGATGGCTATAGGCAACTGACTGTTGGCACAAGCTGTTAATCCGTGGACTGTCCGTTCCCTTGGTATGATTTCTGTCATCTTTCATCTGTTAGGGAAAAAAAAAATGTGTATTTGCTTTGGATAGACTTGCCCCAAGTTAGATTTCAACCACTAAACTTTGGAGGGAAACAGAAGCAAATTGGACCAAACAAATCCAGCCTTAAAGGCTAATTAGGGTTGGCATTTAGAAGGTGCTTTCAACTGAAAAGACCTAGTCACCATGAGGATGACAAATGCTAAGTAAATATTGATATAAATATATGCAGCACAGAAATTTTAACTTATGAGATATTTTAGTAACAGAAAGTATCTTTTTCCAACACTCATGAGTCACCTAGTGCTGATTATATTATCTAGACAATAACCTCTTTAAGATAAAGACTAGAGCATTCATCATAACCCCTTTCACGTTCAGTTTTAGCAAGCTCTTTGTGATACCTTGTACACTTCATGTAGAGCTTAACTGGAAATATATTTTATTTACAGGACTCTTGGTTGCATGAGGTCTATAAAGCTTTGGCTAGAGTTTATTGTTTAGGCACTGACAATAGGATGGGAGAAATCAATATTCAGACATTTTACATTTCCTCATTCTTGGGCAACCAAGAAAGAAATGAAACAGACTTGAAATCATCCGTTTTCTATTTAATTAAGTACAGTGAGAAGTGAGCTCCTGGCTGGGCTGTGCCATTTAACTAAAAATTCATGAGGTGCAACAGTGGAGCATAGGAGAAAGCAAGTTTTAGCTGTGAACAGCCCTGTGTGTTTGTGTGCATTGTGTTGCTAGCACTGCACTGTAAAATGTATTCAGTTAGGGAAATACTGTTTCATACTCGATAGTAACATCTTGCTTCATGATTATTGCTTGCTTTTAGATATAATAGGTTCCAGTGGAACTCCTTAAAGATAAGCATGTATTTAATTGCTTTTGCTGAATGCAGATATTCTGAAGTCTAAAACTGTTCTTCAGCTATTGTTAAGTGTGTATCAGCTGTTATATTTTCCCATGAAGCTATGGCATTCATTTCTAATCTGACAAATGAAAAATTGACTATTGGTTGCAAAAAGTTTTCACTTCGAGGTCTCTGCACTTTTGATACACTTTAGGTTGGTAATAATCTGAAGTTACCATGTACCTTGTGTCCTTTGTGATGCTAACTGCCTGTTAAACATCTGTTTAAAACAAATTAATAGCTTTATTCCAATTTCTAATAAAAGACAGCCCTTGGGGATATATTGTTAACAGATAGAGCAGGATTTCAAAGGGTATTGAAGCTATTCCTTCCCTTCCATCACTGATCTTTACATGCCAGGCAGGTATGAAATGCTCTGGACGTGTGACTCTGCTGATGATTTTGCATTGCCTCTGCTCATGAGAACTCCATGCTCACAGGAAAGACTTTGCCTACAGGGTTATCACTTTGACAATTTTTCAAGTTTTAAATGGACATATTTTAATTGACTTTAGGATTAAAAAAAAAAAAAAAAGCAGGAGTAGGAGGGGGAGGAGAAAATTTTCAACAACCAGAAAAGCCTTTCAGCCATATGAAGGTTGAAACCTTTTAAATTAGACGGAATCAGTCTAAGAAGTTAGTCTTTCTATTGTCCCTGCCCTAAGCCACCCTCTGGAAGAACTTGCTTCTCGCCAAACAAATCTCTCGATGCAGACTGCCTTTTTGGGGTCTTAAAACTGAGACATATCCCAAGTAGCCTTCTTTAAAATCAAAAAGAACTTCAGTTTAACCCAAAATACACCCTGCTTCACAGGCAGATGGTTAGAGTGGCTGATGCAAGCCCCAGTTTGAAATCAGACTGAAGGTGCATCTGAATTTGGAAGAGTATGTGCATGAGCAAGAGCCATGCATCCTGCTGAGGAAACACAAGTTCATGTCTTGTAGGGGAGGGGGAAAAGGAAAAAAAAAAAAAAAAAAAGAGTAAGTTTACGTGCACTATTTTGTCCTCAGTTTAATGGCTACTACAGTTTTAATTTCTTCTCAACAGTTCACTTTTCCAGCAGCTCTCCACAAACTGTGAAAGGAAGCTTTCCTGCTGCTAGGAGTTCAGGACAGGACAAAGGTGGGTTAGTAGCACCATGGAAGAGGTACTCCGGCTGTTTCTGATACCTAGGTGGGAAATGATTTTAGGTCTTGTGGCATTTTATCCTGAAGAGTGCCAGCTACTGTAAGTCCTGTGGGTGCTAAACCCCAGGGACTGCTGGCAGCCTTGGGGAGCACAGTGCAATCCGGGCAGCACTCAGCTTTCACCCAGGTTCACTTTGGGCCAGATTGTGGTGGCCAAAGTGTTGAGCCTCAGGGGCAGAAAAGCAGGTTTGACAACTCCTGCCCTACTCCTCTGTCACTATTAGATTATTTGCTGATTTTGCTGCATTGCTCCTCCAGCTCCCTTTTCTCAGGTGGAAAAAATGCTGATTCTTGGTAAGCTCTTGTGAGCCTGCTGGGAAGGCAGCTTGGTCTTGGCCTGGGAGGGAAGTTTAAGACTCCAGGGAACCACTTGTCATGGCTGAGGCTAACCCAGTTGTCTGGCCCATGTTGAACCTTTGCATCTCAAAGAGGATTTCCTCAGCCCATGTCCGTACTAACATTTATCTCCTGCAATAAATGCCATCCCTAGAGAGGGCACAGAAGGCCTTTGGGTTTTGTTCCTGTACAACTCTAAGCTGCAAATAAATCACTTCCTTGCAGAGCAGCTCTGAAGTTCCTATGCATTCTGCAGTATGCCTGATCGCTCTGGTGATGAATATAAGCTTTTACTGCTTTTTCTTTCTGCCAGCCTTGCAGACTCAGCACAGCTGTGGCTGAGTGAGCTGGAGTCTGTCTTGGCTTGCAGGCAGCTAACAGAACTGTTACTGTGTCCCTATCCCCATTGCTGTTGCTGAGGTACAAGTCTGAAAGACTCAGAGTCTGAGAAAATGTTGGAGTTCTCCAGATTGATAATTAGGCAAACCATCTTTTCCTTACTTCTAAGTTGAGAAAGGTTTATTTGGAAGGCAGAGAAAGTAAACACATTACTGCAGTTTTGCAAAGTCACCTTAGAGAGTCTAATCATCTTCCTATTTGAAGCAGGGCCTTCGGAGGGTGGCAGGCAGCACTTTGCAGCACACTGAAGGGTGATACCCTTTCATCAGTGAGCCTGACTATAAAAATTCAAAGTATTAATGCTTTTCTGAAGGGAAGAGATAAACTAAAAATAAGTATTAGGAATTCCCTGTGCCAACGATCTGTATTTCTTTCCATTTTGCAGTAAGGAAGAATACATATAGAGAAAGCATTTTCTCCCATGCACAGGTGACAGCCGGATGGAATGGTGACAGATTTTGGGAATCTTTGCTTTGTGCCAAAGGACTTAACAGGTTGACAAGGGATAGATCAGTGACAAGAAGTTCTTATACACCTTGCACATACATATCCAGCACTTAGGTACTTTATCTGCATTTCTAATAGATTGCACTCCTGATGGATTACTCTATCTTAACGCTTAAACTCTGCAAGATTTGTGACTTTGTATGCCTGGGTAGCAAGGAGACCTGTGAAACTGGGAAGCCAAATTCAGAGAGAGTCTTTTATTGGAAATGTTGCAAAGCTGAAGAGGAACATATGCATACTGGTATTCCTTACCATTGCAAATACTAATTTCTAGAGACCTCCTACTAGTTACGACTTTGTAGGAATATGCATAGACTTTAGGAAATACTCTATGTGTGTGTCAGCCATAAGCATGGGCTTGACAGCTGGTTTTTGATATCTTGACATTTGCTTCTGTTAAGAGTCGTAAAGAAGATAAATTTCCATTTAGAAATTTCCTGATAATACTTCAGTCCTGTTCAGCAGTTAATTTTTTAGGCACTGCAGCTTTAGTTTTCAGAAGGGACTAGTAACTTGAATTCCTTCTGTCTCCATGTGCAAATTCTGAATATTCTGAAGGAGCCTGGTACTCAGAGCGCTCTACACACTGCTCTCTTTCAAAGCAAAGGCCTTTCCCAACATTAACTCTGTCTGCTTTTCAGTCCCCATCCCCAGATTCTCAGCAGAGCTGGGAGGCAAATACTGATTCCATTTCTCCATTTACCCACATTGTAAAACTGTTTCTTGAAGTTTCCTGGAAGGTTCAGGCTAACAGAAGCAGCATAAATTCACTTGTTCTGATTCTTTTCCATAGTGGTAGATATATTACTTAGGATAGTGGTAGATGGGCAAAAAGATGGCCTGGCCATCATACTCTAATAGTGTATTTTCTTTTGCTTACTTATCTCTTTTTCCACTGTGACCTGAAGCTGTATTACATTGAGAAGAGTATCTAAAGTAACAGCTTGAAAAGAATAAAATGAATGTGGGAAGATTTTGCAAAATTCTGCAATGAGGCAGATAAGAAAAGCACCCATACTTATATTAGCTGTGATTAGGATTCTGTTGTAGGGATGAACATTTGTCATAAACCAAGCTCTTAGCTGATAAGAGAATTTATTTATTTACTTATTTGAACAGATAATGCCCTTGTTTCCCAGTTTACCTCATTCAAAGTGTGTGCCTGTGGCCCCCCTTCCCTAGCATCAGTGGCCAGCTGAGCCTTTGCGTGCTTGCACGGGCTGGCAATAACTGTGTGCAGTGCCCGTGCTCAGACAGCACCAGCGTGGCCCTGAGGGGCACGTGTGCTGGTTCTTGTCCTCAAACAGTGTTGGCCATTTTATACGCTTATCAGTCAGTCTCTCTGGCAATGGAAAACTTCCAGAGACCATCCAACTTCTTACAACCCGGAGAAGTGCAATTCAGGCTACTATATGCTTGTGTCTAACTCAGGTGGGTTACTGGGACCGTTGAAGGAAACCTGTGAAACTGAGAGCTTGGCAGCAGAGAAGGGCAACAGTTGGCTCACGGGGCAGTGGTACAAAGAAGTGTGTTCCATAAATTTAAGAACAACTGTTGTTGTTCTTGTACCAGTGGTGCCCTGTTCCCTAGTGTTGGGCGTCTGCCTTAGCACTAAACCTGTTCTGACATGTTGCCCAGAGTTTTGTTGAAGAGGCAGGTGGGAGATGAAGGTCTTCCTTCCTTTGCTACCTCTTTGCAGGTAGCAAAGAATTTGGCTGATAAGAAATTTAAGTAATACCTCTCTCCTGGAGATAATCTTTTTTTTTTTTTTTTTCAGTAGTGATTTTTTTTGTTTTTGTCTCTATTACTCCACAACTTTATTTTATTAAGTACAGACATTTAGCTAATACCATGAAGAAGTGTTAAAACATATATTGAATTTTTATCTTTCGGCCTTTCTTGCCAAATTTGTTTCACAGCTGTGAAAAGAAGGGCCAACTTCTGTAAAGAAAGAAAATGACCAAAATTGAATGCTTCAGTTATAATTTTGAAGAGGGTTCTGAAAATTAGTCAAGTGCCTGATGTCTTTCTAAATGTCTTCTATGGTACGTATATCATTTTCAAAGTTATTAATTGCTCTTAGCAGATGTGTTTTCTTACAAAACTTAGCAAGTATTTTGGAAAATTGTTTTGATCCAAGGTTATTTTTAACAGTGTCCTAGACCTTGAAATGCCAGCCTTATGTAAAGTAACCTGAAGCTGAAGCACTGATCCTGAAGGAACAATCTATATACATTAATGGATTTCATGAGTACCTGCATAGTGTTCAATTATAGATTAGTATTAGCTGATGGACACAGTTAAGTGTTGCCTCTTAATTTGGGGGCTTTGTATAGTTCTCTGTTTTTCTCTGTTGGTAGAAATAGCAATAGCAGTAATTGGGGGTTGGAGTGGGGTGCTTTTTTATTTATTTATTTTACTGAAGAGCACATAAACATTTCTGTAGGTAATGAGCTCCTCCAACAAAAAATAAGTTCTAATTTAACAAGCTGTAACCTATATGAGTGCAGTCTTCAAAGATGTTATAATTTATTCATTTCTTAGCCCATAATTGGTGTCATTTAATGTACTGCTGATGGATTTCTGGAACTTTTGCCTTTCCCGCTTCGTCCTTTTGCCCCGGGCTTTGCCTGTCTGGGGCGATGCTGACTGGGATGTTCCCTTAGTGCAGGTGCAAAAGTTTTGTGAGAATGCCCTCGGTCTCCCAAGTCTTTATACCCTTTCTTTATGGAACAGTAATTTTATTTTCACTACAGGGTAATAGCAGAGGTTTCCGAGCACGCCAGGAGGTGCAGCTGGTTAGCACTGCACACTCCTTTGCTTACCCCGGTGCGAAGGCTGCCTCGGTGTGAGCATCTGTCGTGGTCGAAACCGAGAATGGGGCCCAGGTCCCATTGCACCACACAGAGTAAGGAGTTCTGGTCATCCAGACACACTGGAAATTCCCTGCAACATAAAAGCCCTTTCCTTTGATCCCTGATTAAGGAATAGCTAGAAGTCTTTGAATTTTGTTTGACTGATCTCTTCATAAACCATAATTTGCTTTCCATTATATTGGCCAGAGAGTTGGTCTTTATTCAAGAAATGGCCCCAAATGTTGTTTGGTAAAAATTTGCAGCGGTAGCTATTCACAAAGTGCTGTGCAGCTTTTACATTCCTTATACTGAGTATAGAAGCTGTACTGTAGGTATTCTGTGCTCTCACAGAGCTTTAAATGGCTAGAATTACCAATAAATTGCATTCCTTCAAGATTTATATTTAAAAAATAGCAAGGGAAATTTAGTCAGATTTAACTGTAGGAAAATCCACCTTCAGCCCGTTCTTTTTCAAGAGGGCTGTAGGGGTCCTGCTCTAAAGCTTGTGGTGCCCACCACCCTGTCTGGAACTGCAGATGCTCAGCACGTCACAGTAATCAGTCCTGCATCTACTGATAATTGTGCCCTTGAGGCTTTTTCATCTCGATCTTTCCATAACTAATATAATCCAAAGTGTATTATCCTATTAGGAGGCTCATTTTTCCCTCCCACAAGCAGCGTGCACCTGTCTGCTCACCGTGAAGAAAGCAGCAACTCTGTTCTCTCTCCCGCTCTGTTTCAGTGTTAGAGGAGATAATTCAGGCTGCAAGTAGGGATGATTGAGCAAGTGCTGTAAAAATAAGCCCATTAATTCTTGGATGGAGCCCTGCTTTATGCGTTTTTCCTTCATTATTAATTTGCCTTGTCTTAGTTCTCTCTCCACTGAAGGAAGGGGAAGGCCCCTTCAGAGCACCTATATCTGGTCTCTCATTTCACCAGCTGCAGGATGCAGTCTGGAGCTCAGTGGCGTGAACACCTCCACTTACATACATAAGCTAGTGGTATGTTCAAGGTGAGGTTGAAGGATAACAGTACTGAGGACCTGTTATGATTAAAAGTGCTTCTGCACTTCTTAATTGAATGTAGAAAATGTATTTTCTGCCTTAGAACGAGTAATGAGGCGTCATGCCAGATTTGGGCTGATAGGGAACTCATCACAAGTGGCTGTAAATGGAAGTGCATCATCAAAACTTGGGGCTTACCCACCATCTTCTGAATCAGAAGTGTAGACTGTGTTTTGACAAAATATTGCTCTTCAGCCAGCTCTACACTTATTTGTGTTCCTCCAGAGCCAGACAATTTGAAGTGCTCTCTAGTTCTTTGATCTGTTTTGTCCTGAGTTAAACTCCCATAGAGAAGCAGCGTTTGGGAAGTCAGAATTCAGCCAGTTTGAAAGGCAAACTTATTTTTAGCTATAGAAAGCTCTTTTACATGATGTGCAACACAGGGCAAATGATATTCAGGTTTTCACAAAATGGCTGTGAAAACAGGAGTCTTGCAGGAGTCTGAATAGCCAGAGAAACCGTGGCAGCTTTCCTCAAGCTGCCCTGCACTTGGGTAAGTATTCCTCAGACGAGCCTCTCTTTTTTAATATCAACCCCAGTTTATGTAGCTGAAGCTTTTGGCAGCTTCTTCTGCGCTGCCTGCAGAATGGCACTTACGTGCTGCTTGTGTGTCATATTCTTAGAGAAAATCAGTTTTCTTATGAATGAAGAGAAAGTCTTTAAAAAAAAAAAAGTCATTTTGTGGGAAAATGGGTTGGCTTCAAACTTCAAGTCCCCCTCCCCTCCTCCTTTCATTTTCCTCTTTATTATTTAAGCTTAATAGAAAGGCAGGTTGAGGGACAAGAAGAAAGGGCAACTATAACCATAATGAATATCTCTGAAGGACGTTATTGCTGTGGACTCCTAGTAGATGGCAGATGCCCCTGGGCGGAGGAGGGCTCATTTTTATTTGCTCTGCCTGGCATTCTGTAGTGCAAAGGAAGAGAGATGACTGTGGAGGGCTCTGCATGCCCATCTATCACGGTGAGAGCGGCGCAGCCAGCCCGTGATGAACTGCCTCTTGCATAACGATAATGAAAGGTCTGCGATGAGAATGCCTTCGTTACAGCCTTGCCCAGACTGGCCCGTGCCCAGAGCTATTCTCTTAACTGCTGCTGGGGCTGCAGTGAAAGCAGGCACTGTAGAAGGCGCTTCTGGTTCCTCCCTCTCTGCTTTTGCTACCCGTGCTAGTGCAGATTTAGCTAGGACTACTGTGCAACTCTAGAGGAAGAGGGAAACAGCTGTCCTGGGTGTGGGAGGAGAGGCCTCGGTGACAGTACCGTTTTGGTGATGGAATAGGTGTCCCCGGTGGCATGAGTGCTGCTGCACAGAGCAGTGAGGGGAAGGAGGCAGTTAACATTCTGCGAGTGAAGGCTGAAAGTTGCAGTGCTCGGGACTGGGCCATGGAGAGCTGATCGGTCACCAGGCTTCCCTCTGCTGGCATTTAGACCCCCCGCTGACACGTGCAGAGCTTGCCAGGCTCTTCAGCAGGCATCCTGGTAGCAGGTCAGCAGATGACCCTCGCTGTGTAACAGCAGCATTCTGTAAACTCCCGTTTGGCCTGTGCTTCTTCCCGTGTTCCTATGTGAAGTAGTTAAGCGATGCCACCCTCTGGGTTAGGGTGTTTCCACAGGACAGAAAGTGCACACACTGCTCAGGTAGCCCCTGACTGAAGATAGGGCTGGTGTGGTACTTTTTTGTTGTTGTTGGTGGTGGTGGTTTTGGTCTTTTTTTTTTTTTCCTAAAAGATTTCAGCCCCCACAAATAGGACTAAGATTCAGAGGAACAAAAGAAATCTTGTTTTTATTGCTTGTTGTGTTGCCAGAATCACAACTTGGCCGTTGTCTTTTGAGCCTGATACCTGGTGATAGGGATTTATACCTTAAATGGTTTCTGTGCACTATCTTAAAAAGTGCTCTCAAATTCATATAGCTTAGTTGAGGTCAGTGTAGTGTGGAAACCTATGTTGGATTTTGCATGATGATCAAAATGATAACTACTGCGACTTGAATTTGCAAGTGTGCATCTACAATATGCTTTATTGACTTTGCACATAGTTTTACTTTTTTTTTTTTTTTTTTGGAACATTTTGAGTCCTCAAATGAGAATTCAAATCAACAATTCCTAGATGGATGAATTGGTTTTCTGATTTGCTTTTTTAAATAAGCTTTAATGCCTCTCATTTTACCGTTGTAGAGAGACTAGCAAAGTGTGTGTACCACTGAAAGCTTCAGTCCAAGTCTAATGATAGTCTGATCCAAAATTATGCATTGGCCCCTGCACAGCAAATTTCACCTTCAGAGTCCAGGATCAAAAGCTCCATAGAAATCATTGTTCTGATCTCTGTTGAAAAGACACTATCATTGGTGCTTTTTTTGCTAAGTTATATTTCTCTCTAGTGTGCATTACCATTAAAATCTCCAGCACTACCATCTGCATTACTTTCCTTTTGAAATGAAGTTTCCTTCAATGCCTTCCCTGGCTGCTTGAACTGTGAATGATTGGCTCTGCGTGAAGCACTTTGTAACCCTTCTTATGGAGGGAGCCATATATAAAAATAGATATTACCATCAGGTCTATTTTGCTTATTGTATCTGTGTGTAATTACTGAGGCCGGGATTCGCTGTTCTGCTGACCCTGAATTCCCCTGTGCACTCTGGGCAGGATTTGTGACAGCTTAAACAAATGTAGTTTCAAAGGATTATAGAGATTATCGTTGTTATTTCTGTTATGTAAAGCAGAAGAATAGGCAAGTAGTATAAAATACATTCAACGTTATTAAAGTAAGTTCTTCTGTGGAGGGCAATCACTTAAGGGTCTGTTCTTACAAGGTTATTAACACCTCATTTTCAGATTATGTTCTTTGGATCCCTGGAGGTCTATCAGCTGCCTCTAAAAGATTTGAGGAAGGTAATTAAGAGAAGCAAGCATGTAACTGGTAGGCTGACACTATGTGTCCAAAGGGAAGTTCCTAAGGTTCTGCAAATCAGAAAAAAAAACAGCTAAAACCCACTGGAGGGAATGCTTGGACCTATCTTGAATTGGTCAGGTCATCCCACTAGGAAATACTTAATTAGCAGGCTTCAGCTACCATAATCTCATTGTAGTTTGGAGGCATTTTAAGACTCAGTGCTGTAAAAAGTTATATTAGCGTGTATGTTTTTTACAGAAACTAAAAAGTCTAGCCTAGTAAGCTGCCAAAATTTCTGTGACTAACAAAGAGGATGCTTCATTAGCGACGTCCTTTGCAACTGTGGGGAAAAACACATTTCCCAGGAAGATGATTGATGTGACTCCGATAAGGTTGCATAAAGGGAAAAAGAAACAGCAGTGTATCCCCAGCTGGCATAAATCTATGTAGCTTTAATGGGGCTTTTTAATGGAATATGCAGATTTATACTAGTAGGACTTGACTTTCAGGACTTAAACAGCAATTTAATCTCTGATTTTTGGTTAAGCCTTTCTAAAGGAGGTTTTAGAAACTTTGGTTCCTTCTGTGTACAGGAGGAGGGATCAGGGGAGGGGGTTTGGGGCTTACCTGAGTTTTCTGGCATTCTAGCATCAGGGAGATATTCTGACCCTGCTCACATTGGTGGAAGGTTGAAGACCTGGTGTGCAGCCCTGGACTGTGCTTTGCTGCTGCAGCCATAGGCTTTCCAGCCTTGTCCTCTTTGTATTTGCTGTTTTGCACAGGGTAAATTTGCTGAGAAGCTTAGCTGGGGCTAAGAGAAGCTCCTTTGACTTGGAAAATGCCTCTGAATAAATTGTCCACTGTGAAAAAATGATAGATATTCTACCTAAGAGCCAGAGAAGCAAAGCAAAGAAGGATGTTCTTGGAGAGTTCGGAAGGAGTTAGGCTCACCGCAGGAAAGCGGAGCTTTTGGAGGGGTTTTAGGCAGGCAGTGCGCCGGGCAGCGGAGCGGGTGTCAGCAGGGAGGATGCTGGCGCCTCTGGCCCGGGACCCTTCTCTCTGCTGGCTTTCCCACCAGCAGCTACATGCAGAATTGCTAATTTTCATTAGTCTTTTAATCGTCTCACACGATTCTAGCTTGGTGTAGCAGCCCTGAGAGCAGGAGCACTCGCAGAAACTCCTTTATTTTCAGTGCTTTTTCCACTGCATGAGCCAGGTGAAAGGACTGGGATGGTTTGTTGATTTCCCTGTCACTGCTGTCACATGTAGGTAGCTGGATTCAAACTTGTTTCTGCTTTGACTTTTGTATTAGTATTCAGAAATCAATACTTGCCCCGAGGAAAAGGAGCACTTGCTCAATTTCGAGGCCTCATGTAAACACAAGAAGCAAGATGAGATGTTCACAGGAGCATCTCTAGGCCCTGCAAGTCACAGATCCATGGGGTTCGTCTCATGTCCCTGCAAATGAGCAGTTAATCTTAGGAAGCAAGGCAAAGCCCAGTGATACTGAAAATCCCAAATTACTGTACTGGAGAAATGGTTTCTAAGATAGGCTGGTAAGAGGCCTCAGGAAAGCTGGCTATTGCTCAGTGCCCTGAAGATGAGGGGCTTAAACATGCCACTGAACTAGTTACTGCACATGCCTTCTTGGTGGGGTCTTGGGTACATAGAAATACCTCAAAGTTACATCTTGGGAACACCAAACAAATTGCAGATGAAAATGAATGGAAATTAATTCAGGGTGGAGAGTTAAACCTAGCCTCTAGGGATACAGTAATTGTGCCTTTTAGAAAATGGTCTTCTGCTCTTTGCATTTTAACTGTCTGTAATTACTTTAGTGGTTTGTTGGTTGTTGAGGAGCTTGACAAGCTGGGAATTGGCAGATTCTGTGTTGCCTTTATTTACAGTGCTATTGCCAAGCCGTTAAATCATCAACAGGAGGCTTTGTGCTGACAAAACCAACGCCTCAGTGTGGTTGGATATCACATTTTCCGTTTAACTTTGTGCTACCATTAAAAAATATTTTGTCCAAGACTTAGGTTGCCACGAGTTGTCAGAACACCACCAAAATCAGCAAGGAAAGTGCTGAGACTTTTTTTCACAATACCTGTCAATACCAATGACAATACCTGTCACGTTTTATTTTTCCTTGCAGGGAGCTGTGTGAAGCTGATTGTGCTCAGGGCACCCTGCAGACCTGAGCGGTATGGCTCCAAACAGGGTATTCCTGTGCTGCCAGTGGGCCTGGGGAAGGGAACTCACTCCTGCAGGTCAGTGCTAAAGAGGATAGGAGGCAGTCCCGGAGCTCATGCAGCTTGTTGGTTTACCTGCCTCCTACATACAGCACTGCTGCCTGCTGCTCCTTTGCTCCCGCTCGCCTCGGTCCTGCCAGCGCTGCCCAGCTCTGTCAGCAGCTGCCTCTAAACGAGGACGAGGGGCTGGTGCCTAAGCAGTTGTGCTGCCAGCTCAAGGACTGCTGAGTAGCTGCCATGGGGCACAGGCCAGTGATGAGCTCTGTGAAGCTGCTTTGACATGAAATGTGATGCAAATGCCAGTCGGCATCGTTCTTACTAAAAAGCTGGGGCATGTTTCCCTCATCCCTTTGCAGGTCTTCACGTGCTTGTGCCCTTGGGCCCTGACTCATCAGAATAACATTTGATTCGAAAGCGAACAAATATCTGACATCTCTACACTGAAATTTTCCCAATTCTGTTAACCCTGGATATGTTAAAAACTGACATTATCAGTGACTCACTAGCCCCAGCAGGCTTGTAGTGCTGTTTACTTTCTGCAAAGTCACTTGCAGACTCTGGGGTAAAATCTGCACTGGCTGCTGCAATTCTGCCTGCTTGGCTGCTGTACATGAGGTGAGGAGGGGAAGAACTTGCTGAAAAACTTTCTCTTTCCTTCAAATAGAAGGATTCCCTTTGATACTTACTGTAGGCCACCCTGAAAGTAACCTCAAAACTTGTTCTCAGCCACGCTGACCAAGTTCTTTTGGGTATATTGGCCACTGTCTGGTAGTGCCCTCTCTTCATGCTTCCTGGTATCAGGAGAATCCTGCTTTGTACTTGCTGTAATAGTAAGGAGCTTGCTTGTCTCTCCACTAACAAAATACTTATCGATGTTGCAATATTTTGAAGCGAAAGCAGAATGTTGCATAGGCAAAATCAAGGAGGGATGTCTAAGAAATTGCAAGAAAATTAAAGGATGTGAAGTTCCTCAAACATCTTCTGATGGGGTAGAAGGAAGCTGACTTCTTCCTTTAAAAAAAACGAAGGAAAAAAAAAAGGGGGAGGCAAAGATAGGTGATCAGTTCTTAAACGCAGGATTAACTTCTCTGAGCTATTTTTTACAAAAGAGACAAAAATTGCCTAGGTGCAATAAAAAGTTTATCATCTTCTGTTTCAGTCTTATTTTGTCCATATTCACTGAGATTATTTTTAAATCTAATTTTAACACAGAACAACTGCAAGGTACAAGAGCTGGAAGCAAGGTTTCCTGATTGAAAATATTCAATAATTCCATTGATTTCTAAATTAGAGGTTTTCACTATAGAACTGAAAGAAGCCCCGAAATCCAATTTTGACTTCTTAAAGCAATAATAACGGATTGTTTGAGAAGTATTTTTCTTTTCTGATTGCTATAGGAAATGGGATGTTAGCCATTATAGAGCACATTTTATAGAGACGTAGCAATGATGAAAAAATAAAAATTCAGACTTGGTAGTTTTATCAAATTTTTTTTTTAATATAATTCTGAAGAAACTGCTGCAATTGTTTTCTATTTCATCAGTGGACAAACAAAAAAAACTTCTCTGTAAGTTGCCTTCACACACGCTGGCGTTACTTTTAGAAGTTTATTGTGAGTCAATCTCATTAAGTGCAAGATTCTGTTGTTAGTTTTGTCAGTGTTCAATTTCCTAATATTTACTTTTCGTGTTGGAAAATCGGAACTGTTATAAATGGTTAATGGAAGGTTTTTTCTTATTCCTGTTAAAACACAGTAATGGAGATGGCAGAACCATCTGCAATATTAGTGGGGGAAGAAAAAGACGGGACTGGACTTCCCTGAGATAGCCAAGGGGGATGAACAGACAGGTTAAGCTGCTGTGTAACCAGACTGGTCAGTACTGGCCTGCTGCGTCTGCGAGAGAGAGGCCTGGGCATTTGTGAATGAGGAGATGCACTAAATGGCACAGGATCTAGAAGTTTCCCAAAGGTGGATGCTGTATTTAATAATGTAGCATTTGGTAAAAATGACCAACTTCTGATTTTACTGCAGCTGTTCCTCCTGCTGCCCTGGGGAGGAGAAAAGCAGCTGATCCGGACTATAGAGTGATTAAGGGCTAGTGGCTTCTCAGGAAAGAAAAAAATGGAGGATCCCAGAAGTAAGTGGAGAAGAATAGTGAACTAGGTCATGCCGTGTAAATAAAACATAAATGCCCTCTGGTGTGTCACTGGCTGGACAGAAGGTTGAGTGTAGGTGTTTAGAAAGATGCAGGTACTCACCCCTCATGAATATCATGGTTTTACATGCCCTGGAGGTTAAGTTGTTTGTTAAGGCTGAAGGACTGAACAGTGGTAATTTTGACAGCACTGGGGATGAGTCAATTAAGTAGCAGATTTATTTCACGGGGCTATGCAAAATCAGTTTGTCTTGATTTATTTTACTTGAAAAACACCAGAATGATAAAAACATTGACAAGACTTGAATTTTACGTCCAGTAAGTAGATATTTTTTAATTATTGCTATTTTATGCTTTCAGAGGTCAAATATTCCCTGTACTGTTTTTAAGTCAATAGAAAGTTATCCATGTTGCACATAGTGCTAGTTTGCCTGAAATTTCTGTGGGAAACAAGCATTGCAGAACAAACTTTGGTGTTTAGTGAACCTGTATTTGCATCTATGACTCCACACTTAGAGTGTGGGGCAGATTGCTCCTGGGAATATTTGAACTACATTTGCTTGCTGAAATAAAGCTTGATTCCTGCAGATATGAAGCATTACTATGCTGCAGTCACCCACAGAGTGATCCTTGTTGCAGAGCAATGTTAATTCCAAATGCCACACAATTTGCAGGCCATCTCTGCTTACTAATTATTATGTCACTTGCTCACCTGTGTCTCAGTTTTTGTCTTTACAACTAGGGCTTATTCTTTGGCTCAGCAAGGAGCTTCTCTCGATGGTGGAAATAGCTTGTTTGTTTTCTCCATGGATATGAAATAAGACACAGGGGAGTAAAAACT
>JAVCKT010010104.1:0-18011 GCA_032273925.1 Rhynchotus rufescens | reverse complement strand
CTGCAACGTGGTCCTCCGGCTGCAGGGAACGGGGGCACTGAGCACGGGTCTTGTGGAGGCTGCCAGCAGCTGGGGCTGCCCAGCAATGGCAGGGCTGCTTGCTGTGATCCAGCTCTCCAGAACAGCCTTCCCTTCCCAGGGCTGCTTCCCGGGGCCTGCTTCTCGCCCCCTTGGGATTTGCAAAGCCTCTTCCATGTCCCTTGTACTCATCATATGGCACGTGGAGGGTGAAGGTGATGGCTTTCACTGAAGAGACTTTGCAATGGTAGCTGCATGGCCCTTTCCTATCTTAAATTTGTGTTGGTGCAACGTCTGTAGGTAGCTTGAGCTGTGGATAAAAAGCTATCCAGATCTACAAAATGCAATTATCATAATCCAGGGATTTCTGGCAGTTTATCAACATAGGTAACAGCACTCAGGCAGTCCAGGATAGTACTGCTTGCTTGCTGGACTCAGCAGGTCTGTTACGGTGCTTCCCGAGCATAGTGCTAAGATTCAGCTCCTATGGAATTGCTCTTGACAGTGCCTGCCATAGGATGGCACGTAAATACAAACTTGAACTCTTTCGTGGTCACAGTTTTTGTCAAGGTCATAAAGAAAATGCTGATTGCTGGGTCTAGCTGGCCAGAAAACAATATACTGGTCTCTTCTGGAGTAAAAACCACTCTGAGACTGGGCACGCTTTGGACAGGAAGAAAAACTAATTGAGGGTAAACTGAATCTTGATGTAAAAATGAGTCATCGTGAGAAGGCTGGTGTCTAGATAGTGTAGTGATTAAGATACCAGAAACTGAAATAAAGCTTGCTTTTTGGGAATCATGAAGTGAAAGACTTAAAGCTTAGGTAGCTTTATGAGAAGCAGCATGTTTGGAAATGCAGGCTGATTATCTTGCTTGTTTTTTACCCTTGTAGCTTCAGTTGAATTCTACTGTTGAAAGAACAGAATGAAATCTGAGCTGTTCATGTATTCCCAAACGTTACTGTGAGGCAACTTTTATTCCCAACTCTTGTTGTGAATTCTAATGCCATTGCCTTTCCTTTCAACCCAGCCAGCAGCCTCTAAGCCAGAGATGAGCCCTGGGCAGCTTTGCACTTGAAAGCAGCACAGGGATCATGTCTAAACCCGCATCTGAAGGAGGACAGACTTAACTTTAAGTTGGCTACTGGTGATGCCACAGAAGTACCTCTTATTTGAGTGAAAAGTTGTTTACTGATTGCGCTAGGAGCTACGCCCTGCGACAGCTAAAATAGAGGTATTTTTGAGAGACTGCATTAATATTCATCAAGTGCTTTTGGATTCCTGGAGGAAGGATGCATTATAAATACATGCATTATTATTAGCAAAGCTTATTTATGTGCTTTGAAGCAATTGTTTGTCAGATTGGGATTGCTGCAAGGCTGAGCTCGCCCAAAATAACACAGGGCCTGGGCACCCTCGTGCTGCACTTGGCCCAAGTGGGTTGGCACCGTTTGGGGTCCCGCTGGCCAACTTAGTGTGATCACTGAGAGCCCCGTGGCCGCTGGGCTTGCCAAGCGGCTGCCTCGTGTGCCCGGGCACTGCACAGGGTACGTCGCTGCCATAAAGTTATGTCGTTGTTTAAATATTTCCACTTTGTACCAAGAAGGTTGGAAATAATGAGCCTGAAAGCAGGTTTTGCTGTTACAGGTATTTATTTGTTTATTATTGCTTTTTTTGACTCTGGTTGAAACAGATATGAAGTTTAAGCCCAGAGTTTCTATTTGTTTCTCAAAAGGCAGTATTTTTCCTGTTTTCTCTAGTGTAGAGCCACCATAAGGCAGCTTCTAGTATTGCACTACAGGTGTAAAATAACCTCTCAGAGGTCATCCGAGAGCTATCTTTAATATATTTTCAAATATATAGAGTGACTTAAAATATAATGTTTGGCTAAAATAAAAGTTTCTTGCTCAGATGTCTTCCTAATAGAATGGTTGCTATTTCTTTTCAGTGAGGTTATTACAATAAACTTTGGTCTTTGGGAAGATCCATAAGCAAGAATGCCAGAAGGGCAACTGAGTATTTCAAAATAGACGTTTTAAAGCCATTCCCAACTCACCAAACAGCAGCTGTTTCCTTAATAAATACATAAAACTGACTAATTTAATCTTTTATCAGGTTCAGTGTGATTTCTTCATTTTTAACACCAGAACCTTCTGAGAATCTTAAGACCCACTAGGGAGAGGCTCCTTTTTATCTCTTCTTACCAGCATCAGAAGCCTCCTATGCTGGGTGTAGGATTTTTCTTCTAGTGCATTGTGAAAGGCTTTTGGGCAGCCAGGGATATTCAGTCAGCTTTCTCTGTAATATTTTGTCCCTATTTGTATTCAACCAGTCTATGATTAGCTGCCTTGACACATTCACACATGGTGTTAATTCCTTGTTGTGTGCAGTTCGAGTGGCATTGTTCAGTTAGCTCTTTGCCTGTCTCTAATTACGGACCACCTCTTCCAGTGGAGAGCTGGAATTTCCTTCTTTGTGAAGAATAGCTCTGCAGTGGGTTGGGATTACATTTCTGCATCTTGGCTAATGGCTTGATGTTATCTGTAAAGAGCAATGCAAAAAGTTGCTTTAGAAAAGGAGGACATGGGGTCTGCTTTTCAGAGGAATTCAAACTCCAAGCATACAGGTGTAATTCTCATATCTTTATGAGCATAGATCTTCTTGTGACATCGAAGAACCTTTTGGTCAATGCAATATAATACTGCTTGCCAAAAACATTTGTTTACTAAGAAAGCCCGACTGTTTGCATTCTGTATGTGTTACAGGCTGAGGCTTTCAAAGGTCATTGCAGGGAGCTAAAGGGCTAGGCAAAAACTGCCGTTACGTGTTCACTGGTTAGATGCAGGCAGATGTACACCGCAGTGGAGGTGTTCACAAACCCTGTAGAGAGTGCTCAGAGTTGGATGTTAATACAACTGACTGTTGGGTTTGGTTGGGTTTGGGTTGGGTATGTAGGTTTCTGTAATTTACTTTGCCTCTGTGACTACTTTGCATGCCCTCCTGTGTACTGTTCTCTCTGTCAGGATTATTTCCATATCTTAGGCTATGATTAGCTTTAAACTGCTACTGTATGTATTTTTAAAATTTTTTTCCTATGTGGAGCTTTTTGTCATAAAATTCAGGTTTCTTTCAGGTCCTTTCTCTAACTGAGTTTTAATGATGCATTTTGTGTGCCTTGGAGTAAAAACAGCAACTTTATCCCATTAGCATTCTCCTAAAGTCTTTAGCAGCAGAGACATTCGGAGTTTTAATACACATGTCTCATGTTTCCTCATGCCTCATGTCACTTGCTTAAAGCTGCTCTGTTGTTTTCTGGTATCAAACTTGTCCCGGCTCTCAACTCCGAACTTGTCAGGGCAGCTAATCCTCTCTCTTGGGAATGAGCTCCTCACCTTGTGGCCCTGGGACAGTTCCTTGGCGCGGGACACACAGATCTCAACGCTGGACCATCCCAGCTACAGACCTGTGTGAAGGTCTTTGCTGGTGATCCTGAGCTTTTGCTGGTAACCGATGCAGCAGTGAACGGTAACACGGTGCTCCGAGTTGTTGTAATAGGATGTTTATACAGCGATGACACATAAAATTTGAGGACTGCTCAGTTAAAATTCCGAAGGCGTGCAGAGTCTTGAAAGAGATAGCTGGTAATGAACAAAGTGTTGAAATATATGTATATTACTGTCTATTTTTTGATTCTGAAATGTGAGCGATGCCAGGCAGTATATCAGCAGCAGTTATCAGCTGTCACCATTTGTTTGACAAATTACTAATTGCTCTATTTCAAGCAAACGTTTGCAGGGGAGACAACACAGATAACTGACTCTTGCCGTTTATTTGCGGCTGTTTGTTTCCTCCCAAGCAATTCCAAGAACATGCTGGCCAGCTAAGGCAGGAAAGACAGCTTGATTTTATGCTACCACTTTCAGGCAAACTGTATCCCCAGATGCCTCACGATTTTGTCATATGGGCTGCTAAAAGAAAGGGTGAACCCAGCTCAAAGATCAGAGTCTGCCTCTTAACTCCTGGAACTTGGTCCATGGTGATGGTTGAGAGTTCTTGTGGGTGCATGGGGCAAATGAGTTGAGTTTCTAGCAAGAAGAGACCAGACAGCCTTTCAGGTTATTAACGGCAAGGGGTTTGGTGAACCCTAGCAGAAGGCTGTTCCAGATGGCAGGATTTGCAAATAAAAAGGCTGCTGTATTTACAGCAACAGAATTAATTGGATGCCCCAACTAGGAGCTGTATCAAAGTGGAGAGATATTTTCTAGAGAGACTGATGATGTTGAATGAACAAGTTAGGAGCTCTAGCTTGAAATTGGTGTGTAAGATGGATGGTTTCTGAGCATTCGGTGGCATGGTTCTGCTGTGCAAAAAAAAAAAAGTGAAAAACAGCTGTGTGTGAATGCAGCAGACTGAAATCTGCTTGGGGGACTGTAATAATGAGAGGGGAAGGAACATAAAGTCCACGCTGAATTTTACTGAAGTTCTTGTCAGTAGAAGATGAGGTGCTGATACACAGACTTGCAAGCAGGAAAGAGGGGGGAAAAAACAGTATCCTTCTGTGCTGTTCAGACCTTTCGGAATTTTCTCTCTAACTTGAAAATAAACTACAGCCCTTTGTCTTCCAAAGCTGCAGGGAAGGCTAAGTAGAGTCAGACTGAACATACTGCAAGTCTGTGGTGTTTTCCATCTCATGCAGCCACTGAACAGAGCAGCGGTCTCAGTGCTCTTGTTTCCCTTAGAGATGACTCTTGTTGGTCAGAAGAGCTGGAGTTTTGAAAGGAAGAAAAGGTCTTGTGCCAAGCAACCAAATGCCCTGCCAGTCTAATGGAAGTTGCCTTTTAACATGCAGATCTCTGAAAGTGCCTGTGCAGGAAGGAAAGAGCAGAGGCAACGGCTCCACTTTTTGCAGACATCTCTGTCTTATTTCCTAAACTCTGAATACTTCTGAGAACAACCTGCTGAGTCTCAGCTTTGGGTGTATTTCTGAAGACATGTTCTGCACCCATCTGGGTTTCCAACAGGTATTTCTGAAGGATTTGAACAGCTCCGAACACGGAGTCTTGTGGAGGAGCTGATGTGTGAGCACGGTTGGAGTGGGAGGGATAAGTTGTGTGGGTGCAGTCGTTCGAAAACATGGTCTATTATTTCCTTTACAGAAGTCTAGTAGCTGGTAGGTGAGAATGCAATTTCCATTTGCATGCCCATGGAGTATGAAACGAGTCATGTATTTGGAGGAAAAAAGACATAGCAATATTGTATAATGTAGAACTAAAACTAGCTGTGTCAGTGGTGCATTGTAATGTACAAAATATTTTCCTTACCCACACAGTGATGTTACGTTTATATTGGTATTTGGACTAAAACCCATCAAAGCAAAGAAGTTCAGAGATAGTGCTGTGCATATGATATTAGACTAGATCCTTGTGGGATTTTTTCCATGATTCATTGCCTTGTACACCAAGAAGGCTGCCAGCTTATCTAGGTCTTTCCTAACCAAGGTGTCCCAAGCATGACTGTGTAATCTTTGCCAGCCACCACAAGCTCCCAAGGGGATCCCACCTTTTAATGTGAGATCAACCCTGTTTCTTCACCATCTCTTCTGTACCTCATTGGCTCTTTAAACTCTTTAAGCATGTTCTTTACTGCAAGCTTATGCTGTTATGGACTTGCACATACTAAGCTGATGTGTATTTTCAGTTTACTTTAAACATTTAAACTTGAATGCTCTTAGATGTTAACCAAAATAAGCAGACACAGTGCACAATAAGCACTCCTTAAAATGAGATGGTTGGTTCAGATACATTTCCTATTTTGTTATATGAGATGAAACTAAGATGAAATATGGGACTTGGCAAGCTGTGCGCTCAGACTAAATAAAGACCTTGCCACCAAGTAAAGAGGAGGATTCCAAGTGTGGGAAGGAAAAAAGGAGGAGCACCTGATGCTGGCAACATTCATGCCCTGCAATGAAAAATGAACATGCAGGGCAGTAATGCAAAATCAACACAGGAAAACCAGAGAGAATCGAAGTGTTAGGTCCAGAGTGCTGGGATTACTTATCTTGAATTTGAGTTAGGATAGGGGGAATTTTAGGATAGGGGGAAGCCTTTGGCTTCCAGATCTTCATTCTGAAGCAAGTCAAAATCTTACTTAGATGCTTATCCTGTGGAAAATTGAACCGTGTTCATCAGGAAGAACCAAAAATCCATCATTTTTGTCCTTTGAAAATGCTCGAGCAGTTCCATGAGCTGTAGGTGTGCAGTGTCAGAACGCAGAGCAGTGTCCATTTTGCAAATGAGAGTTTTAGGTACAGATATTTTCTACAAACCCATGTGTAGAAGGCAAGAACAAGACTGGATAAGCAGTTCCATTTTGAAGGACACTTTTGTAATCGGACATCTCTGCTCTTTGGATTGGCACATATTTAATATACATGGAGAAATTGGTCCAGGGTGTCTCTAGCAATTAGTCAAAGCTGCTTTAAACATCTGTAAGAAAAAAGTATAGTTCCTCTGAGTGAGCATTTATTATGATTTCTGTTCTTCAAAGAGGTTCTTAAATAAAAGTAGTGAGATTTTGAGAAGCATTAATTGGTGTGAGTCTGCCCCATGTCTTTTAAGAGCTGCTCATTCCTGGGAGAATTAGGCTACTTCAGTGGTTTGAATGAAATTTAGGAGCTTAAATTTAACATGAGCTTTTAACAAATCATTTCCGGCAAATAAGTCCCTGTGTAGTGAAGTTTTTTGACTTATTTAAAATTCACTTTTGTCAGAGAAATGGGGTGTTTTTGGAAATCAAATAGAATTTGAATAGGCTTTGCTTTTACCTGCAAGAAGTACAAAAATCACATATCATGGGGGTACTTTGGATATCTAAATCATTAGCCTTCATATGATGTTAAAGTTATTTTGTATATAGATACATAAACTCTTTTGATTTGGCCTATTATATCAGTGCCAGAGGTTAAACAGTATTCTCAGCACAGAGATGCAGTTGAGTGAAATATCAGTAAGTAATGAATGTAGCTAACTGAGTACAGTTTTGCACCTTCCGGAGAAGGAAAAGCTTGTTATTCATTAAACCTCTCCTAATATCTGCTCTTGCTGTATGAAATACCTGCCATTTGGTAGAAATACCAAAACATTTCTAACTTTCAAACAAGTGCTAGACTAAACTGCTACCAAAACTAGAACTTAGAAATGAAGAAAATGACAAAACAGGAACAAAATACTCATTTATTTAGCATGAAATTGTATCTGCCAGCTTCATTGAATTAACCATGTTTTTGGCAACCCCTTTTTATTTTGATGGGCATTTTTTGAAGGGAAACTGTTGCGTGAAGATTTAATTTTGGCTCTCAGCAGCAACTCGGTGTTCCCAGCTTGCGATAGCGCCCTGTTGTGTAACCAAGGTAGGTGTCTGTGTTGCTTTGCATTCGTGACCTGAGTGAAGAGCAAGTGTAACTGCCACGTTAATTTAAAAAAAGAGGTTGCACTTGAAATGCTTGTTTTGAAGTTCCTGTTGGTGGAGTTGGAGACTTGCAGGAGCAAGTCGTGGGGGACGAAACCACAGGGAACCATCACAGCGACTGAAGCTGGGAGTTTGTTTTGCTCTTTTTTTAGGTAACCTTGCTCTGCAAACTCTCCCCTATTCCTGCAGATCTCAGCGGAGGAATAAAGCTGCTGTCGAAGTGTTATGTAAGGGTGCCAAGCAGGCAGAGGTGCCAAGCAGGCAGAGGGCACGTGGCTACCGTGGCCGTTCTCTGCCTCGGCAGTGTATTCTGCCCCATGGGGAGCCTCCTCATGCTGACTGCTCTTGCAAACCCTTTGGTTGCTTAATTAATGTTTGGGGACAAGCTAGTGTCCCGTCAGTTATCCTTAGGGGCCTTGGAAAGTTTAGAGTAGCTTTGGGTAGATGGCACTAGTTGCTTTTTTAACTTCCACCTTTAGAACTGAGCTGAAAAAAACCCACACCACACGCTTTACTTTTTACTTGTAGTGTTCTCACGGGTGTGTTGAACAGTAGAACCTGTTTTTATTCTTATATATTTACATGCTGTGTCATTGGTGGCATTGGAGGCGTTGAGACCGAGGCGAGCAGGAGGGAAGCAGGGCCCGACTGCCGCAGTGGGAGAGAGGCAGCGCTTCGTGCCCATTGCTTGGGATGAAAAGTGCGGTGTAGGACATCGTGTCTGTCAGGATTGGTAGGGTGCAGGATTCGTAGGGTGCAGGATTCTTCCTTTTTTCCTCTTTTTCTTTCTTTCCATTATTTGCATTTTTCTACAGGCTTCTTGTCTTTATATGTTTATTTTTTGTTTAAAAAACCCACAAGCATTAAACACACATAGCATTAAAACCACCCTCCCGGCTTCGTGCAGGGCAGGCTGTCAGGTTGGCAGGTAATTCCACGGCACAGGATCCCATTCCAACGCCGAGCGCAAACTCAATTATTTAAAGCCCTATCCGAGCAGATGTAGCAACTATGAAGAAGGGTGAGAAGATCCTGTCTCACATGAGCCAGGGAGCAGGTGGGTTTGGCTTTTTAATGGACGTGCACTCCGCTCATCGTAGCGAATTAGTGCCATGGGGAAGCGCCCTGGGCATGGGTGCCCGTAGCTCTGGGGATCCAGCTGGTGTGGAGCGAGCAAAGCCCTCGCCTCCCGCTGCAGGGAGGGCCTCGAAGCCACTCTGCAAATAGCATTTTAACCATCCATTAAGAGCCTCCAATCTTTTCAGCAATGAAATCCATCACTTGCTCAGCATGTGTCCTTTAATGCTGCAGTCTTGCTTAAAATCACTACTTATCCAATTATTATTTTTTCCACTTGGTTTACAGCCGGTGTCAAAAAGTATAATGTCCACTTGCCAAGTAAATAGAAAAATCCATCTGCCGCTGTTTCCCCTTGCCAGGCGCAGGGTATTATTATCACATTTGGGCTTTTTATTTCACTGGTAATAGCAAGTTTCAGTTTGCACTCGGGTTTAAATATGGATGTAAATTCATGCATTTGTCAGTGTTGCTCAGTGAATTCTCTAATAGTGTCAATGTTTATTTAGTCTACACGGCTACGTGGCAGCCAGGAGCTGCAGAGATTCTCCTCTTAATGGTATCAATGGTCACTGGAAGAGCTGATAGCTGCTTTTTCCAAGAATAGGCCAACCATATCTCACTTTAAATCAAATGATCTCTAATGCAGGCTATAGAACAAGACACGTCCAATATTGTTGCGTGTGCTAGTTCTTGGTTCTGAGATTCAAGTAAAAGTGGCAGTGATGTATCCTCCCACTTCTGACATTTCCTGCTGAATGAATGAATGGGGAAAGAAAGAGCCATTCCTTCTGGTGATGTGGGACTGCAGGCAACTATTGTTACTGATCCAGAATCAGGCATGCAACTGTCACACTACAAGTGGCTGGAAATATATTAAATACCAGCATATTAAGGGCTTATTTTAACTTGTGTCTTGGAAATTGTTCTAAAATATTCTGCAGATCCCCTGAAAACAGTACTTAGGCAAAGCACCAGATCAATGACGGTTACATCATCCAATGGTCATCCAATGGATGATCCAGATGGAGATGCAGCAGGGCTTCAAAAGTAAGATCAAGGATTCCTTCTGGTTTTATTCCATACATACCTCATAATATAGTATGTTAAAATATATATAGCGTGTATATATATATATATTGCTTATATTATTGACAATTCCATAATATTTATGGCCTTACCTACAAAAGTTGTACTGCTCATGAATTTTTGTGGGCACTGGCCATCAACATCACTCATATACAGGTCTAGGAGCTCTCACTTAATCCAGATAACAGTTGTTTCCTCCTGTGTTGAGGAGGAAGCTACCGCAGGCTCATCCTGTTTATCATGAGCATTAAGAGTCCTGGAACTCCCTGTATATGCAGGATTTGGGAACAGGGTAAATTGCTTGTCCAAACTGCCTATGATCAGTGCTTTACACGACAAGGTAGCAACTGAACCCGTGGGATTCCTTGCGATGATAAAAGTAAAAACTGTGTTACTTATGTAATAGCCTTAAGTAATAGCTATCACTTGAAGAAAAAGAGTGGAGGAGAAATGTGTAAGTAGAAATACAGTATTTTTGTCACTGCTCCATAATCAAATGCCACAGAAGAAGCATTCTGAAAAAAACTGGGAATGTAGAAAGAAGGAATGAAATGCATCAGTTCTTGTTTGAGTAGACATTTATGCACCTTTTTGAGCAGGTTCTAGACTGGAAATCTGGCCTCTGTAGCAGGAATTGGAGCTCGCTGTTGTGCAGGAACTTCATTCATCTGCTTCCAAACAGCAGAACAGAAAACACAGACTTCGGTCACACCTACTGTTGCACAGCAGTGGGCTGCTTTTCATGTTAGAGATGCCTAAGCTATTATTGTCTATTGCTGTCACTGTTCTGGGCTGTCTGCAGTGCTGTTCAGACCCTTTCCTTATTTTAAATCAAGTACCACTGCGTACCAGTAAGATAAAACCAGAACCTACAGACTTGACTTAGTGGCTGTGTTGGTGAGATGAGAAGTATGTTCAAAATCAGGACAAGCCACAAGGCTGGAGCCAGGGCAGCCAAGAGATCAATTAGGCTCTGTGCCTTTATTTTTTGTCCTTTTAATATATTAAAAAAAAAAAAAAGACAAAGAAAGGAAGACTTGACCTCAGCACTGAGTGGTACCCTATATTCTGTGTTTCCCAGTAATGTGTCAGGCAAAAGCAGTCAGTCTGCTGTGGGGTCTGCTACACTTTTCTGGTTCTGCCTATTTGGTTAAAATGCAAGAAAAAAAAAAGCTGGACTGATAAGAGTGGAATGAATGGAGTAACTCACTGGGGTTTGCCATGATTTTAGATAAAGATGTCTAAAGATGGGGTAGTTCTTATTTTTTGTATTGTTTTTGTAGAGTGAAGGAAACTTTTTTAAATACAGATCCAAGGTTGGTGGAGGCCAAAGCAAAAATACTGTTCCCTAAGTAACTTTTAAATTAATGAACGCCAGGAAATATGAAAGTGTCCAAGGCAATCAGTGCAATTCAGAGGTGGTCAGAGGGAAGAGGACTGGGATTGCTGTCCTTCCTTGGGCTTTCTGGTGATCACAGGGAGCCCTGAGGAGGAAGGGAGGGAGTTGCTTTACATGCTGCAAAGCCACCCCTGATTATACATCCAGATACATTATGTATATAGAGGTGTTAAGTTGTTCTGTGAAATATCCTACAGCCCAGGCTTTGGAAATACATGTGGGAGGACAGAGCTACTTGTGTGTATTTTTCTTTTTCCAATGAAAGGGAAATTTCCAAATCCAGTGCTTCACAGCTCATTCCTACCACCTGCCAAGAGAACGACCTTTTACTTGTGCGTTCTGTGCTCAGTCTCTCTTTAAAATCACATTGCTGTTGTTTTCACGTACCCATTTGCCTAGCATAAAAATGGCTCAGTGGTACTTAAGAGTGTCCGAGGGCTTTCCCAGATCATTTTTATGGTGATAGGCGGGTCTGAAAGGAAATACCAGCCTGCCTGGGGGTTATTAATGTATGCCACGAGCCACTCAGCCCTGCTCTTACTTTATGTAGTGCTTCGGGACATCAAGAGAAAAGAAATGCTTTTCTGTGCAGTCACGCAATAGCCATGAATTCTAGAAATCAGAAATGAGAAAAATCTACCTAGCTGTGTTACCAAGTCTCCTCGAGCCTGTGCATTTTGCTCCCTTAAGTCCCGTTTCCCAATATGTTCAGTGGTCTTCTCCATGCATGAAATAACAGGCTTCTACCCTTTCCCTTGGGACATTTCACAGATACACGCTTCAGATCAAATCTTGAAACGTTAGTTTTTACTGTCAAGTAAGCACAATCCAAAGGAGAGGAGTTTTCTCTTTATGGCCCTTTATTTTTTCCTGGAAAGAGATATTCCTGAGTTATAAACCAACTATCTTCCGCTTATGGGATTTTCATGCAAACTAAGTGCTTTATAACGAACTATTTTTCTTATTTTATTATTGGCAGAAGTGATGTACATGTAATTAAATGACTTGTCAGTAAGATGAATGAGAAAAGAATCCATTAGTTTTAACTTTATATCAGTAATTGTAAGAGTATAAATATATTACGCTGTGGTTTGACTATGCTGAGAACTCTGTGCAAGTCCCTGAGGTGAAGACATCCTGAGTGAGAGGTACAAAGGTCTGCAGGGTTGGAGGGGTCATGGATAGTGCACACTCACAGATAAATGGGACAGGTAGCAGGACAGGTCTGTGAGGCGTGAGGGAAGGAGGCAGAGGTGTAGGGACCATGGGGCAGAAGAACAGGGCAAGTGGGAATGCTGTGGTCTCGGCTGGGCCTGGAGCACGGGGCAGGACCAGGACCCCAGCGTGCTCAATGCAGCCGAATGGAGCAGAAGATGACAGTCCCCGAGCCAAGTGGCAAAGAAGGGAAATTTGCCCTTTGCTGCTCCCTGGATGTTAGTTGCTGCAGGAGCAGCTCCCTGTTGGCCACTGCTGCTGTGCTTCACCTGGCTGCTTTGTGCTGGGGCTTTCACAGCTGAGGAACTGAGAACTGAGGCCTGCCAAGACGTACCAAGCTCCAAAACTGAACCAGCTCAACCAGTGTTGACAGAAGCTTATCTAAACGGTCCTTTAAGCCTTCACAACACCTCATCCATACCTGCAGGGCTGCTCTTGCCACTCTTCTAAGGAAGCAGTGTTGTCTCTCTTGTGCTGCGAGTTTGGGAATAGCTCAGCGTGTTGCTGAGAAGCAACACTGGAGACATCAGAGATTACTGAGCAAATTATCACACCGAGATCATTAGGTAAATCATGCTCCACTAATACACGACTTGCATGCTGCATTCCCATTAGTGAAACAAAAGGATCTATAAAACAACAAACCAGAGACTGATTTTTACCCAGAGGTTAGGGAGTGAAAAATAAGGTGTTCTTGTAGAAATTGCATCTGTGAGCTGCAGTCTTTCAAATCATGCAGACACATGGAAGTCTGCCTAAAATTACAAGAGCATTTGAACAAAAACATGCTAATTTATTCCCAGACTCATACAGTGCTAGGCATTTTATAACCTGCATCTTTGAAGTGTTTTGATTTCTGCAGCGGTTAAGTGCTCTGGAAGCGGAAAGTGTTACTGTATTGTTAATACCAATTAAATTAGGCAATTCAATATGCTTGGCTCACTGAAAGCAGAATGGCTCGAACAGCTTTTCCCTCTCTGTAGCAGGAAGTCAGAACCTTCATTGTAATGAAGCCAGCCTGTAATCAGGCAATGGAAAACTGATAATTAGTCAAGATGTTGGTCAGGAATTTCTTCGTTTATGGTGCAACTTGCAGAGCAAACTGGTCAGTGTGATGCTAAAGAAATGCTTCCTAACAAAAAAATGTGAGCATAAACTCCCTTTAGCTATGTAGGTTACTCGAGTTGGACTGTTCCTGGCACTAAAGATCACAGCAGAATGATACGCAGTCTGTGTGCCATCTAGTTTCTGAATTTCAAGGGCTTTATTTACCTTTTTCATATTGTTTGCAACTATACTAGCACTTGTTGTGTCATTTATCTTGGCTCTCGGAATTGTCATCAGAATCTAGCTTAGACATGTATCTCTCATCTAACCACTTTATTTTGCTGGACAAACTTTCTCATTATCAAAGGTTATAAAAGAGTACTGCTGAAAATAGCTTATATTCTGAATTGGTCTGTTGAACCCGGACAGATCAGTCACAGCTCTTCCTTTCAGGGATGCAGCTGGCAGCTACCGCGTATAATCTGGTGGATTTGAAATGCCGTGGAAAGGAAAACCTGCTGGCATCATCAGAGGACAACTGTAGTGTTTAGGTAGAAAAGCTGATAAAGAGAAAGCAATTGAATGCCAAAAGTGTGAAATGATACCTATACCTCTACCACTTTCTTTCAAAGAAGAGATGTTATTTTCAACATTGGCTAAATAGAAAAATAATAATCCTCATTTAAAAAAATATATGTAGTTAAGTCAACCTTATTAAATTGTTGCCTTTCCAGTGCTGGGGCTTCTTCCCACTCCTCAGTGAGACATTGAGCCCTAGGACTTGCTAGAGGAGGCTGCGGTGATGTTGCCTCTTTTCTGTGAAAGGGCTCCAGATCTGTCAATCCATCTTCTTTCCTTAGAACTAGCGCTATTTCTTAACATTTGAAAATTGTTTCATAGCAGGAATTGCTCATGAGCATGATCTCTGCTGTGGTGCACAACAGCATATAGGGGAGAAGAAATGCTGTCCAGGCTGGGAAGGTAGGATGTGACATCCTGTAGTCCAGCAAAGTCAGGGTAAGTGCTGAGACCTTGTGAGGTAGGTTTTGTATTTTTCTTCCTTCCCTTTAAAAATAAATTCATCCCTGTGTAGCAAACATGTTCAGAGCAGGCTGCAATCAGCCCTTGGGGAAATGCTGCATTGCAAATGCCTCCCGTCCAGGGTCTTTCCTGTCTTGTTGCAGAGCTCAAGTACCAATTATTTGGCCTAACTCTAAATATTTATAACCACTATCAGATGTTTATTCTATTTCTCTGCATGTCTGCTACATTAGGAGATGAGCTGATGAGCTGTCATAGTAACACCTATAGAAAGATTAGTAAAGAAGGAAGATTTGTTCTGTCCTGCCCATACACTGGCAGGAAAGGTTCCCTTTGCAGACCTGATCCTGCTCCTCACAGAGCTGATAGTGTCACCTTTTCAGTGATTTTAATAGGTGACTGGTTATAGTCTTGCTTCTTCCTTTACTGTATGCTGTTCCTTCCCTGCTCCCTATAGAAGCCTTCATGAACCTGAATAAATTAACCCATAGGGCTGTAATTTGTAGACAGTGCTGGCTTTAATCTGCAGCCCCTGCTCTTGTGTGCTATCTACCAGGGAGCATGAGGAAAAATTAGACTTAATTTACATTTACTTAAAAATGAGAGGCAGAAAAATCCTGCAGATACGAAGACACAGAGGGAGAGGAAAAAACATGTTAGGGGAAGATGCACTGAAATGGAATGGGATTAAAAGAGAAAAAGGAGAAGGCTTTTGTGACCACTGTTTTATTTGTCCTCACAATCCCGATGATACTGTGGCATAGCTGTGTCTAATCAGTGTTAATCTGAACAGGGATAGTAGGTCATGCAGTAGATTGTGTTCCCTGCTATAGCCAAACACTATATGGATTTACGTGACCTCCTAGCTCCTCTTACCAGTCAGAGGACATCGCCCCAAGGATACTTGTCGTGAACCTTAATCTTTTGGGGGGATCTGAGCTACTTAATGAATTTTCTACTCTCTGAAGGCTGTCCCTTTGCTGTCATGAAATTGCTTCTCCAGAAGGAGAGTAAGATTTTTGGATCCACATAAATGGGGTTTCCATTGTGTGGTGGATCACTCCCCAGGAAAGCTCTCCAGAATGCTGACGAGCTGCTGGCTCTGCGCTGTGGGCTTGGCACCACTGCTGCCCTTGATGAGGTCTTGGAACATCTTCATGAGGTCATGGATCCAGTATCTCCATGCACGTCATGCTGCAGAACGCAGGGACAGAGGCAGTGGTCAACAACAGCAGCAACTGCTTGCTTCTTTATAGAAGAAGAAGCTGGAAGAAAATAAAGCTGTTTACAGCGTCATTTGGTTGCAGTCAATAACTGCTGTTTAACCCCAGCGTGCTGCTCTGAATAAAGCCGAGTGTCTCATTAAGGCAAATGAGTCAGCGAGGATATTTTTTAATCATTTGCTATTGATGTGAGAGGTGCCGCTGTCAGTGGTGTAGCTGGTGGTGATGAAATGAAAGGACTTGTGAAGTGTTAGAGATTAAAAGACATTGGAGATGCAGGGGGAAAAAAGAAATGGAAATACTATTGATGCTTGTACAGGCTAGGATTCCTTATTTACTTTCTCCTGTGGCATTGAAACTCTTTAAGTGCTTAACTCCCTTGTGCCCCCCTCTGATAGTGAAATGCAGGGACTGCAGGGCTGCAGACAACTGCATCTCTACATACAGCATTAACCATGATGGGGGCTGAATCATCTCCCAAGTATTTAAAAAGCAGTTATTAATCTTCATGTTCTTTCTTTTACAGACAGGAAAAAAGGGACAAGTGGAGCCTACATGCATTATTACCATGGTATTGCTAGTCATAACACTATCTGTGTTATGCCCTTCTATCTTTGTTGTTCTTCTGCCTTAGGCAGAAAAAAATCCGTAACGGTGAGTGTTGGCTTTGTGAAATTGTTAAATGGTGGCTTCAGACAGAAGTAATTCACAGAAAATGAGTTTTATATCTTGTCAGGAGAGTGGAAAAGTCCCCAGCTGTGCATGCAGATCCTAAGCTTATCCCACAGGGCCTGCCTTGGTATTTTGTCTGCCATCGCCTCCACTTCTGCCTTTCCATCAGAGGCCACGTTGCTTTGCAAGGGCTTAGCTCTATCAGAGAGAGACTTATGGCAGAGAAAACTCCTGCCAGTTCCAGGTCTTTAACTGGTTTTCATTTACCACAGCAGAGAGCAAAGGTTTAATTAACCTATGGTGATAGGCAGGTTTGTGGTTGTATTTTGTTGGTCATGTTTTTCATTAGTGTGAGTAGATGCATCCTAGCTATGCTAACCTGACTCTGGACATTGTGGATTAGGGAATCACTGCACCACTCGGCACTGTGACCTTTGAGCCGGTTGGACGTGAGAGCTGGTTCTTGGGAGTCTCTGGCTACGTGCAGCCTTGTCAGGTCTCCTCGTTACTATGAGGCTTGCACGTTCAAAGCCCTCATTTTGCTCCCTTGCAACTCTGCCTCTGTTACGTTAGGTTAAGGAAAAGAATCTAGCCGGAAAGGATAGTGAAGCACAGGAGTAGGCTGCCCGGGGAAGCGGTGGAGTGTTCCCAGGCAGTGTTCAAGCAATGTGTAGATGTGGCGCTTGGGGACCTGGTTTAACAAGTTTGGTGTTGAGGGGCTTACGGTTGGACTCAATCTCACAGGTTTTTCCAGCCATAATGGTTCTATGACTCTGTGTGTTTTCAAGGCAGAGCCGTGACAGGTCCTTGGGCTGTGTGCAGAGATGCATAGTTGATTTGATGTGTGGTCTGCAGAAGGTGCATTTTGGTCAGTGGCATCACGAGGCGCTTCCCTGTGCTGCTGTGGTATGAAGATGGGCAGGAGAGGAGCAGCAGGTGCATTTCCTGGTGGATTCCTTGCAAGTTCCACCTTGATTTGTTCTTCCTGACAGGCTGTGCCACGTGCCTCACATGAGCCACTGCGTGGGCCTGGCACATGGAAATCCTCCACTTAGGCCAACAAGGCATGTCAGTATTTGTATTTGAGCAATGAGGTTTGGGCCCAGAAGAAAAGAATTGAAGGACTTGCTTCCTGTCTGGGCCAAGCCTTGTGTTTATCTTCATAAATAAATTATTGGCAACAGCAGATTCAATTTGAGACAAAAGTCGTTTTTGGAATAAAAATCTATGTCCTTGACTTCCTAGGGGAAAGATATGTACTGATATGCTTGATAACCTGACTTAGAAGGACTTGTTATTAACATGTTTCCCTTTCTGGTCAAGTGAAAGGCTTTCATCTTTTAAATCAATCTCGTATGTTATAAGGCCTCTCAGAATTTTCTTCAATTACCTGCAAGCAGTGTTGTCCAGGGAATTCATGGCTGCGTGGTAAATCTGCCATCTGGGTAAGAGAAACCTCACATAGAGGTGAGGGATGCAGCAGCCCTGTAGAAGCATAGATCCAATTGCAGTTGTCATGACAGACCAATTCTTTGCGTAGCAAGGAAGTATTTTTTCATGAAAAAGTTTTCAGTGGTTTTAAAGGACTTTTTTGGAAGCCTTCTTGAACTGCCCGTTCTTCAACTTTCAGTTATTGAATTCTGAATATTCAATTTCTTATGAGTTAGTGCATTGGAATCTGATTAATAATAATAAACTCTGATGCTGCTAGAACTGCATCAACTTGGCCCATGGTGGAAGCATAAATTCTCTTCCTCTG
>JAVCKT010010102.1:5335-20334 GCA_032273925.1 Rhynchotus rufescens | reverse complement strand
GTTGTGTTGAATTTGAGACTGGTTACATTGTCAGTTCAGTTTTATATGTCATAAAAGCTTTTATGACATATAAAAATGAATTGCTTTGGTAATTACATAAAGTATAAAATGATATAGAGACACGCCATTCTGCTTTTGATCCTTGTTATTTGGGCATAAGGTTACTCAATTATGGAAAACTTACAGGTAAAGGAGACGTTGGAGCCACTGGTTTAAATGGTATTTTAGTTGGTAGAAGTTAGGAAGTCGTTAACAGAAATATTTCTCAGGCTCGAAGATGTTTATTAATTGGGGCAGCCTCTTTGCAGTGGTGGCCACCGATAGAACTAGAGGAAACAGCCACAAATTGAAGCCCCAAAAGTTCTGCAGGAACTTGAGGAAAAATTTCCTACCAGTGATGATGCCAGAGCCCTGGAAGAGGCTGCCAGAGAGGCTGTGGAGCCTCCTTCTCTGGAGATCTTCAAAACCCACCTGGACGCAGCCTGTGCCGGGTGCTCTGGGTGACCTGCGTATGCAGGGGGTAGGACCTGATGATCTCTAGAGGTCCCTTCCAACCTTAAGGATTCAATGATTCTATGTCTGGGTGTTGCTCTGAAAGTTGCATCCATCTTCTGTACCCCCGATTGTATTTCAAGCTTTGACTTCTTCAGGAAACAGTCCTTTCCGAGGACTACACAGAGGGAAGAATCATTATAACAAACGGTCCTTTGTGTTGCCAAGAATGCCCTTGTCCACTTAGGGCAAAGTGCAGGGGCTAAAATAGGGAACAAGCAGGAGTAATAGGACAAGTTGGCCATGGGGCTTGTCCTTGGAGCTGCTCTGTGGTACAGAGTCTGGTCTTTCTGGTACAGAGCTTAATAGCAATCGATGGGGACTCAGCAGTGTGCAGACACTGCTAATTGAACTCAGAAAATGGCTTTTTGGTGGCGCAGCCTCTGCTAGGCAGCCAGTGCTTGTTTTCCATAGTCAAAAGCAGGAGCAGGAGGTTAAAGGAGCAGCTAATAGCATGGTCATCGTATGTCTTATGCCTTTACCCATAGTATTAACACTGCAGTCACGAGTGCCCAGCAGAAAAAGCCCAAGGTATTGATGTAAGAGAAACACGTTTTGAGAGGTGCAAGTTGTGCCCCTTTTGTATTTTGCCTCTGGGGGGTTTTTAACTTGGAGCTAGTAGGGGTTATGAAACAACCCCTAGCACTGTGAAACAAAATGCGGATAAAGGAGTTGTTGGTTGGTTTGTGCAGGTGATTGTGAATTGAGAACCAGCTGTATGGTGCACTCAGGAAATTTGGGTCCTGGGAGGTACTGGGAGTGGGTAAAAACTCTCCTGACATCATTTGTGCTGGAAGTCATGGGTGAGCTCTCATCTGCAGCCCTGCATGCAGTTCTAGCTGAGTGTTTTAAGGAAGAGAACTTAAAGACAAGCAGATATGGAGCACAGGATATAGGAAAAATGGAAAAAAACAGTCTTATGAGAAGAACCTTGAACGCCCTGGCTTAGCTGTTTTGGGTTGAACAAAACAGAAGTGAAAGGAGAGATCCCTGTCCATGGCAGTATGCTGAAGAGGGCATACCAAGAAAAAGGCATTATTTGGGATGGATAAGCACCACCATTGTCAAAGGAACAAGTTCCAAATTGACTATCAGTGAAGCTAGGCTGGAAGTTGAAGACCCTCCTGAGCTGCTACAGCAGCAGGGTCCTCAGGCAGGGCAGTGGGAGAGAAATTCAGCCTGTCTGCAAGATACAGCCTGGCTGCAGTAGCAGAGACCCAGGCTCAAGGATCCTTGAGGCGTCTTCCACTCCCATGTCCTTAAAAGCACTTTGAAGAAAAGGCAGCTCTCGACCTCCTCAGCAACACAAAGTTTTGAAGATTGACTGATTCCCCATCTTTGACGTCTCCAAAATTCCTTTTTTTTTAAAAGGGTGCATTTTGTCTCCCAGTCCTTATCATTCACTGTAGACATCAGTGTTAAATAATTATATCCCTTTTTTTAATCAGTCTATTACAGGCTTCCACCTACTGTAAAATACAGATTAAGGTTTTAAATATCTTTCCGGTTCAAAGTCTGTCTAGCTTTGAAAGGCATTAAAAAGCTGCAGTATTAAAATTAAATTTAGCTCTGATATCTTTTCCATTCCGTGTGCGTGAAGGCAGATATAAATCACTATGCAGCAATAAGGCTTGCAGAGAACTGGTGGTTTTTATGTGATCTCAGGTTTTTCTTGTTTGCCATGAAATGTTCTGTCCCCTTATACGGCAGGGTGTGAATAATTGTGTGTAGGTTCTGGTGTTTCACTAAAGGAGAAGATACTTTGCAATTTCCACACTAAATGGGCACAGTAGGGACCAATTTCCTGCACTTCAGACCTGCTGATTTAGCCGATACAGTAGGTTAAGTGGCAGCTTTACATTTCTAGAAGGATCACAGGTAGTATAAAACCAGAGCATCTCTGGGGCCACGTTACTGTGCCAAGTCTTAGGGCAGCCAGGAGCGAGCATGGGGAATACAAATTCAAAAAGCAGCGGCAGAAGCAATGCGATTCCAGCTCGTCCTGAGCTGTCTTTTTGTGGTTCCTTTTCAAGAAAATGGAATGAGAATGTCTTTTTGGACAACGAGCTCTTGACATCCAAGATTCTGTCTGTTCTCCGGCCGCATTCAGAGAGGGGTTTGAGAGCAGGCGACCTGCAGCCTCATTTTCTGAGCACCAATTCCATTTTTGCCTCTCTAGCCGCTTCTTTGAAGGAGCAGCCCCGAGGGCTTCTCCTGGGACCGGATGGCACCCCAGTATTATCGCGGAATCTCGGTATGACTATCGCCCCGAGAGGAAATTCTCAGTCTTCACTGAATACTGCAGGAGCTGTTAATAAATTCGTGTGAGTAAACTGCTTCGCTTCTGATCCATTTGCTTCCACTGCAGCCCCTCCTTTGTAAAGCTAATCTCAGTATTAAAACAAGAGCTCGCTTTTATTTTCAAACTCGAAAGTGATTCAGTCGGCTTCTAATGCTGAATTTGATTTAAAATATCCCCTAAACAGTAAGGTGTTTGTCTGTGGAAATCAACCCCTCCTATTTAGTCCTCCTGCACAGTGCCACAAAACATGACAGAAATAGAGAAATATTGCAAAAGTATTTCTGTCTGTATTTTCTTTTTCATGGGCATATTAACCTTTAGGCTTGCTGAAATTCAGGAATATTTTCTGAAATCATTTATTCTAGATATTACTAGCCCTGACTAGTGTAGGAAGCAGCAGTGTTTTGAATTGCAGTACACAATTAAAATATTAGACAATTCAAGACATACTGTTTGTATTTTATGCCCTTTTAATGTGCCACAATTATGCTCAATTCTCAGTGAAAATGCTCTTTGTACTTTGAACGGGGTCTGACTTGTCACCAATGATGCCTTTTAAAATGTCATACCAGTATTTGCATGTTCCTGCTCTTCTAATTAAAACTATAACATTTAATTGATTATTATTAAGTTACTCCATCGATTTGACGGTTTAAAGTTGGAGTGCAACAATAGCTTTTATATTTTCATTTGAACGTAATTGCACTATAATTAAGGAAAGATGCTTGCTATAGGAGTTAGAGGTTTGTGGGTTTTTTTATATATAATATTTTTATTATATGGAATAAAATTTATTTTCAATATATATTTATATATTAATGTTCTCCCTTGTCACATTTCTTTGGCCATTCAGACTGATTTCAGGAGACATGGATGAAGGGGATTCTGGATTTATAAAATTCAAGCAGACATCAGATGATGTTGTCTCCCTTGCACCGTCAACGTCAGACTCGATTTTTCTGGAAGGTATGGATTTTCTGTGCTTTACAGGATTCTATACAATTTCTAAAACAGTCTGAACAAAACAAGGCAGATGTTTTCCTCTCGTTAATGATGGTAATGAGGGAGCTGGCTCGGTGCAATTTGCTGATAAGTGAAATAAAATGTGTTTTTGATGCAGATGCGTATTCTGTGTATCTCCGAAGTGAAATAGAAACCGATGCTCTTGAGTTTGAGGCAGAGTCTTGGAGTGTTGCAGTGGAGCAGCCTTATGCAAAAAGGCAAAAGAAAGAAGTTATAAAAAGGCAAGATGTCATTTACGGTAAGAGTGTATATATATATTTATTGAGTATTTCTTTTACTTCATAATGCTACCACTTGGAAATGAAGTAGAAATCACTGGTTTAATAGGCTCTCAATTTTGACTTGTGTTTGGAAACTAAAACGAAGTGAAGGTTTTCATGTGTGTTCCCTGTCTCAGCGTACATAAGTTCTCCTACTAATAATTTTGAGCAGCTTACAGTTTTCAGTATGCCTGTGTAAGCAACAAAGCCCATGTATACAGGTAGGATACATCCCTCACTCAACTGGGAGCTCTCATTAAGTAAGTAGGGTCAATCTTGGTCACTGCTTAGATGGAGTTTGAGGGGCCAAATTTAAGAACTTCACATTGGTGACATTCATATTCTTTTCTCAATGCTGCTGCATACCCTAGCAAAGCTATAGGGACAGCCCCGGAGTGCTTTACTGCTGTTGAGCTCTAGAACAATAAAAAGGTAAGCCAGAAGGAAAAATAAAGATGCCATTTAGTCCTCATGGCAGGCCTGCCACAAAATGAGCTGTATCTACATGTCTGGGCTTTGTTTAACCTGTTCTTAACCTTTGAAAACAGAGATTTCAAAGGTGCTCTTCACTATGTGTTGCAGTATTTATCCTTGTGATGATAAGGAAGTAGTTGTTCCTGATGTTTTGATACCAATCTCTCTGGCTTCAGGACAAGACTTCTTGTGTCTGTATTCTTCCTTCTCTGAAGCTGAAAACAGTTTATTCTCTCTTTTTTCTTTTAAGGAATTAGAAGTAGTGTTGTATGTTTTTGTCCTAAATAATAGGTGTAGATTACAGTAGACTTTTCATCTGGACAGTTAGTACACCAGGTTTCTCAGGAGGGACTTGTTTTCTTTTAAAAAGAAGGTATTTGTTATTTTTACTGAAAAAAGCATATTTGGAAGTACTTAATTTCAGAAACTCAGAATTCAGAAGCAATGTGTATGTCTTCCCATAGAATTGGGGAAGATTTTATGGCATTGAGTATCTATCAATATAGCTCTTCTGCTAGCGGTTTATGCCAGTAAGAGGTAAACAGAAGACATTTTATAGATCCAAGACAACCAGCCTGGCTGTTGCTTTTCTGGTGATAGGTTTTGCCAGTTACTAGCAAAAGATATTGCCTTTCAGAGTCTGCTCTGTGATATCTTTACTAATCACTGTACTGATCACTGTAAATGACTTACATTTATTTTTTTTCCCTAGAACTAATGCAGACTGAAATGCACCACGTCAGAACGCTGAAAATTATGCTGAAAGTGTATTCCAAAGCCATGAGAGAGGAACTGCAGTTCCCAAACGCAGTCATCAACAAACTTTTCCCTTGTGTGGACGAGTTGCTGGAGCTGCACGGGCAATTCCTGCTGCAATTAAAGGAGCGTCGAAGAGAATCCTTGGAAGAAGGCAGTGACCGAAATTATATTATCCAGAACATAGGGGATATCTTGGTAAAACAGGTGTGAATTAAGTTCTCCTAACATCAGCTGCCACTATTAAATTCCTAACTTTAAGCATACATTTAGGTCTTTGTCCTGTAAGGCATGAATATAATAGATTGTTCATTTAACTCTGGGTTTAAGGTTGTCTTTCTAGTTTAGTGAGTGATTCCTGGGATGATCCCAGGAATGCAGCTGGTACAAATAATGTGGAATGTTCACTAAATGGTTTTTCTTTGGTTCCTGCAGTCTCTGTGTGGGATGCTGCTGCGAATGATTCAGTTTTATTTTTCATCTATTCCAAAAGTCAAGTAACATATTGCTGGTGTCACTGCGTGTCATGTTGCATAACTCACTTCTGAGAAAGAGGAAATGGAAATATCAAACATTATCGCAGAAGTCAGTTATCGTAAAGCCTGGTTAAATCCAGGTCATCTAGTGTGCAAGTATATTGTTAATGATGCATGTTTTCCATCCTTATATTTCCATTCAGTTCTCGGGTGAAAATGGGGAGAGAATGAAAGAAAAATATGGCGTGTTCTGTTGTGGTCACAATGAAGCCGTCGGTCACTATAAAGACCTTCTCCAAAGCAATAAGAAGTTCCAAAACTTAATAAAGGTAAATAACAGTTAGAAACCTTCTGTTCTGACTGAGCAACACATATTTGACTGCTTTGGTATGTATTTTGTTCTTGGAGATCAGTTAAACTTTTATGATCGGAATTAAAGAAGCATGACCTTGTTATTCCTGTTAGCTGTCTGTATTTTTGAGTTCTTTGGACACAAAGCCACAATAAACAGGTGTTAAACTGGAGGCAGGCAAATGTTTTCTTTTGCGAGTGCCCCTGGCTGGGACTAGGATATTTGTTTTATTCATGGCTCTGTCACTGGCTTCCATAGTAAGTGACAGCTTCTCTAAATTGGTTTGATAAAGCTGTGATTCATGCTGCTGATAAAGTGCTATGGAAGAGGTAGGTATTATTGCTCTAGTTCTGCCTGCTAGGTCTTTCCAAAAGCAGGAGATTTGTTCTAGTGCGTTCTGTTTATCTGCTCTACGCTGTAATGTGCAATTAATAGGAAGGGCTGGGGAAAGGCAGCCAAACGGGAAGAAACCTGAGCCTTAGATGACATTGCACAGTTCAAAGTATTCTCATTTTCCAGTCTCTAGTAAGTGATACTGGGTAAACTTTCCAACGCAGCTCTGTAGTTATAGTTCCGAACTAGCTGCCTTCAAAAGTGAAGAAGTTCTCTTTTCCATGAGCCAAATAAGTGGACTGACTGAGTTTTAAAATATACAGGTTCAGTTCTTGACAGAGAAGAGCTTGGTATTATGTCCTGGCCATCTGGAGTCAGGCCAGCTATTGAGATTCAGGTGTTGACAGTCCTTTTTTTTTCTAAATAGAAATGTATTTGTGTAGATCCACATAGTGCTGAAAATAGGGTAGAGTAAATACATGTTATATCTATTATTATTGTACCAAAAATGTTTTGAGACAGAGCACGGGGGAGTGGAGAGGGGAGGGAATCTGAAGAGCAACAGATACAGAGCATGTGAATGATCTGCCTTTTGTTTTCTAGAAAATAGGGAACTGCTCCATTGTAAGGAGACTTGGTGTTCAGGAGTGTATCCTTCTAGTCACACAGCGCATCACCAAATACCCGGTGCTGGTGGAACGTATCATTCAGAATACTGAAGGTAACTGGTTTCATCCTTCCCAGGTGCCTGACGTTGTGTGTTGATGCTTTGCCTTCCATGTTCCTCCTCCTCAGACAAGGAGGACAGGCTGGTGCTACTTTCTGCCTGCTTCCTCCCTTCTTTATTACCAGGAGATGTGGTTCTAGACACAGATCCAAATCAGTAACAGCTCATCAGAGGGTCTAGAGCAGGAATGTTCAGTTTCAAACCTACCACTGTGAAATCATAGTAATTAAGTCTCTTATTTAAGACTTATTTAACTGAATTAAGTCAGTTCCCTGGGGATTTGGTTCTTTAGGAATCTCTTCTGACATTATTTATCCTAATGCTCTTAGAAATTATTGTTAGATATTGAGTGTGAAACTTTTTTTGTGTTTAAAATATGTTTGGATGGCTCATTTTGCATTCCAGAGTTCAAAATCTGCCTAATTGCTCCTCTTGCCTCTTTGTAGCTGGAACTAAAGATTATGAAGAGCTGACGCAGGCTCTCGGTTTAATTAAGGACACAATCACTCATGTGGATGCCATGGTAAATGAGTGTGAGAAGGGGCAACGCCTTAAAGAGATTATGCATAAAATGGAGCTAAAATCATCCGGGAAATTTAAGAATGGGCTCTTCTTCCGGAAGGACGATATGGGGCAGAGGCGGCTTCTGCTGGATGGGATGCTCTACTGGAAAGCTGCATCAGGGCGACTCAAAGGTAAAGGACTAGAAAGGGAGAAAGTTTAAGTGGGAAACAAGATTTCTCTCTGTTTAGTAACTGTTTATTACCGATTGATTGGGTATAAAACAGGATGGCAGAAACCTTGTTTAATAGGATGTGGAAGGAAATAGCACTTGTTCTATTCTTGGCCTGTCCAATAAGCATCTCTCTGATGGTGCAGGATAAGTTCCTTGTGCTGTTGGCTTATTATCTGGCTGATCTGCTTTCCAATTCAAGTGGGAGGTCTTTAGCTAGATGACAAAGCTTTGAGTCATCCAGACTTAGTCTCCTGTGGAAAGACATTATCTTGTGCGAGCTCTGGTTCACACTTTGAAAAATCGTGTCATGTCAACCCCAGGACACCTTCATTCTACATAATACCTGTTTTGCCAGAAAATCAAAGCAACATCCATCAGGGAATATTTTAAGAGCTTCATTGCTCAAATGTTCAAAGAGAAGCTTCACTGGCTTACATAATGCAGCTGAGAGTCCCTGCTGCTGTGAACATCTGCAGTTCCAGAAGGATCTGCAGTGCAGGGAGACTGTGTTTCCTCACAAGCCTTGAGCCCATGTGTAGCAATCCTAAACAGGCATTTTAAAATTTCAAATGAGCCCTTTGTGCTGGTTCTGCACATACACGGGCTCTTTGTAGGGCCCAAGTACAATGTGGTAGGAGACCCCATGTTGCAAATGTTGATATGTCCGTATCACACAGGAGATGTAAGTGATTTTGAGTCTACAACAATCCTTTTGATTGAAAATAACTTTTTTTTTTGTCCTTCTGTTTCCACTGTAGATATTCTGGCAGTCCTGTTAACTGATGTGCTTTTGCTATTACAAGAAAAGGACCAAAAATATGTATTTGCATCAGTGGTAGGTATTGATTTCCTTAGTTAATACACTTGCTCACTGTATTTCTGAAAGTGGCAGTAACTGCAGAAATCAAGATAGAAATGTTAGATATGTGGCAGGTTCAGAAGGAAAATGAAGTTAAAACAAGGTAGCTAGAATAGAGTTGCTTCTCTTGAAGCAACCCTCGGGCTCGTGCTGTCTCTTGGTCCACAACAACGGTCCTCTGTGTCACTCTGCTCCAGCTGTGGCATCTCCTGTGGTTTCTTGATGCCTCAAGCATGTCCTGGGGCTCACTATGTTCTTCTCGTCTAACACTGTGACTTTTCCTTTCACCGAGTTCTGTTATGCTGCTATTTGTACAAGTCTTATGTGTTCAACGTGCTAGGACTCTAGTTTGAAAGGCACTTGCAAATAAGGTCTCCTTCTGTACATTAATACGAAGGGGAAAAAATCACAAATATTAAAGCACAAATTCATATGAAGGGAAAAAATCTTCCACTGCAGCTAGGGAAACGGTAAGCCATGACTTAATGGAGGTGGAGAATTTTCCTGAAGCAGCCAGCATTAAATGGAAAGGTAATTACTGCAGTACTTGGAGGCACTCAGTAGATTTGCCTGTTTTCCTCAGGTCGTTTCCACAAGTATCCTCAGAGCAGTTAGTTGTGCACATTTTGTACTGATCTTGCTCACTTACAACTGTAATGGGACCAGGAACAGAGAAGCTATTTATTTTATGTAATTGAGGAGGTTTTTTTGGATATATAATTCTTTTTTCAAGACATTAGCATCAGAGCTGAATTGTGGTGGCTAAAGCTATTTGGATGACTTCAGGGGGATAAAAGCAGTGGCTTTTTAAATTGACAGTGTTCTAATGCACAGAGTGGGGCTACTTTCACAGATCCTAATGGCTAACTAAAAACGCTGCTTCTTGCCTTTAACTTGATTTGCTTTTGCTTGATCTGCCTCTGCTTGATTTCTGGGACCGGTGGAAATGTTCAGTGCATGCTTTAATACTCGACCACGTACCAAGACCTGTTTCTCTGTGAATGTACATTCTGTATTCAGAGTTTTGATCTATGGGTGATGCATAAAAAAAGACAGATGGCAAAAGTGTCATGGAAAGGCCATAGTAGTGGAGTAATAATGTTACAGCTCATGATGGTCCTATATAAATAGGAAATGGGCGGGGGCTAAGAAGCACTAACCCTAAAGAATGTATGTAATATAGCGCAATAAACTATATTTTGTTTCACAGGACTCTAAACCACCAGTTATCTCATTGCAAAAGTTGATTGTAAGAGAGGTAGCTAATGAGGAAAAAGCAATGTTCTTAATTAGTGCTTCCTTAAAAGGACCAGAAATGTATGAAATTCATACAAGCTCAAAAGAAGAGAGGAATTCCTGGATGGCTCACATTCGCAGAGCTGTAGAAAGGTAAATTATGAATGAAAGCCGGAGGGCTTGGTTTCTTGCTCGTCTGTCTCCTCTTCAGCAGGCCTCATAGGAGTAACTTTAGCTAAAAATACATTTAACTATCCCAAAACACCTTTTTTTTTGTAAGAGTGAAGTATGTACTTCTGTGTATGCCTATTGTGAAGAATTCATGCATAAAAGATGCAAGAAAAACCATCCTAAGACTGTCATGTTTCTTTTAAAAACCAAAAAGTGAGTTCGCTGATGCCACATGAGCCGGGGCTTCGCATAAGGGAGGAAGATTAGCAGAAGATAAAGCACATCCTAAGCAAAGACCTGCGTTGAATCCTGAGATGGCTGTAATTTATCTAATGTGTAAGGTGTGCATCTTTCTGTTTCCCCCTTTTTGCAGTTGTCCTGATGAAGAAGAAGGGACATTTAATGAACCTGAAGCAGAAAGGAGGCTGGCTGAAGCAAGAGCTGCTAAGCTAAAAGATTTTCAAGGTAATGGCTTGGTTATATATTCCAGAAACAACTTTGCAGCATCACTTGTGATTTACCACCATCTTGTTCTTCTGTCATATGATGTGAGCAAACTTCTCCTTTTTAAGTCTTTCAACATATTTATCTGTTATCTATATATATATTTATTCAACATATATATTCCAAGACTGTGTAGAAATAGTGAAGTAAGTTAATTTCGGGGGCACAACTTCTTTCTTTCTTCAGAGCGCTTGAACCTGAAAGATGACCTGATTGTGCAAAGTCTGACCGAGAAGCAACAGATTTATCTAGAAATGTCTGAAATGAATGGCTTTGAAGACCAGTCCCAAGGTAGCCGATCTAGGCTGCTGCTTCGGGGGGATATCTCAGAGAATCTGCAAGGAGAGGTGATCTTGAAGTCCGCAATGACAGAAGGTAAATGCAGTGCAGGAGTGTGTGTGTGTGTGTGTGTGTGTGTGTGTGTGTGTAAACAGAGGCAAGCATGGATCAGCACACAAGATCAAAGTGCAGCTTGTTAGTCCTGAAAGTCTTGCAGTAGTCACACCTAATGCTGTTCAGATTCCTTGGTCTCAGAAGCCGTCTGCAAGGTAGGTAAAATGCACCCTGTGTGTTTGCATAGAGAATCTTGGCTTAGTTTGGATTATTTATTTATTTATATCAGAGACTTCTAGAAAAGATAGCCTATCTAGGGAAGGCTTATTGAGAAAGAGAATAAGCACAGACATCACCTTGAGTGACAAAAAAAAGACCCACTCATGCTAATAACCGAATCTTATATTCAAGGAGAAGGTTATCTTCATATGTGCAATATGTAAAGTCCATCATAAGGAGTTAATCATATAAGAAAATGCATCCGTAGTGTACAGAAGCTGTCCAGCTTCCTGATCTATCAACATACGTGATGATTGAAGTATTTTTGTGGCTTGCTAGCACAACGCAGTTGTCTCACTGTATACATGTCTATTTAAAATGATATTTTCTCATTTTTCCTAGCTGAAAATCTCCAAAACTTCATCTTAACTCATTTGGGCAGTGGATTCGGCCAGCCAGAAGAAAGCTTTGGGTCAGGACTTCCCAGGAGAGCAGAGACCTTTGGAGGATATGACAGCAGCCCCTCAATTTCAAATAAAAGTAAGAAACGGGGCCTGTGGGAGCCTGTGCAGATATTTAGATGTCAGGTAGAATCAGCATGTTGTATCTTATGCTTCCAGTCTCAACATTGGAGAGCAGAGCAGGGCTCCTAATGCCCTTAGCAAGCTCCAACTATTACCTGAATCTACTAATTAAATACCTTTTAATTAAATATTTTTTAATTCTCACAATTCAACATAAAAATTAAGCATAAATATAATATTACTTGACCTTATTTTCCTTGTTTATTTAACTAACAGTCTTTAACTTTTTTTTTTATATTTTTGAGTAGTCTTGTTCTTCCTATTGTCTCTCTCTTTCCTTTTTAGTATGGGTAAGCTGTGCAGTTACAATATGATTCTAACTTCAAAATGACTTTTTTTTTCCCTACCTGCTCTGTTATGCAGTGAGTTTTCACAGGCTCTTTGCTGGTGTGAGCCCCTCATACTGCATTCTTCTTTCAGATGGTAGTTTGAGGAAGAACAGCAGTGGTGAGCAGAGACAGTGGGACTGGAAAGGCCCTGCAGTGAATTCAGATGTGCAGCTCCACGACCCCACTTTGGATGCAGAAGAAGGATCTCAAACAGTATGTTAGGCTTATGTATAACTCCAATGTATTTCTTGATGGCCCTTATCATGATAGCGGTAGAGAACAAACTTCTAAAGGCTAGAAGTCCTAATAGCTGCTAGGGTTGGGCTGTAACAGCTTTCTGTGGAATTGCTTAACTCTATTAAGGCTATTTCAGCAGGGCGAGTTGATGTTTTGTAGCTTAGCTCTTGAGAGGCATGAGAATTTGCTTGAACGTTTGTCCATTTGTTGCTGTACCTTTAGTTCTAGCTTTAATGATCCTGCATTTCTTTCTGCCTGGCCTCTGGCTTCACTACTTTTGAGATGTTTCCTTCAGGTTAGGGCAGCAATCAGGGTTCCAGCTGTAGACTGTGTTCCCTAATGAGCTGAGCACTTGCAAAGTGTTTTGGCAGCACTGTCCCTGCCCAGCTGGTGCTCTAGGACCCACGTTGCTGTTCTCTTTTTCCAGAGCGATGCAACAAGCGGTTTGCAGCCCACCATAGAGTCTGAGGTACGTTGCTTCTGCTGTTAGGAAATGTAAAGGGAATTAACTGTAAGAATACCATGCAAAAGAAAACAGCATTTCAGTGTCTGCGGCATCTCAAGCTCGCTGCACCTTACGGCTCCTAATGCATTATGAATGCAGAGATAAAAGCCCTATTAGAAAACAGAGATGGGTTCTGGTTAGGTAGGAAGATAATGTTTCAAAGAGTGAGCTAGCCGCTTTTCCGCGTCTTTGGAAGGATTGCATGTTCCCAGCTCCCTGGCAAAATTTGCCCTTGAGCCTCTCTCGAATGCTGCATGGAGGCTGAAGTGGTCATTAAATAGCCCGTGTAAAAATAAATAACTAAAAACAGATGATGATGATTCCTTCCTGGAATCCCAGTGAGATTTGGAGGATGTATTCATGCGAAGGTGAATATTCTCACATTGTGATTGTGCCTGTATATTGCTCCGTTAGCTCTTAACACGTTGAAATGCTCTTCTTGCCATATTTCCACTCTATGTGCGTTTGTATAGATAGCTTTGATTATGTTTATGAATATAGATATATACAAGTATGAATTCTGCATCAAAACAGAGATCTCTTCCCCAGTGCTTAATATCTTCTTTCCTCCTTGCCTCCCCTCCTCAGCTGGTCCGACGAATACAAACGCTGTTGAAGTTGCTCTTCAGTCTACAGGTAAAACCACTAAATACCATCTCAGAAATTTTGTTAGGCATCAGGTTTAATGAATTTTAGGTAGGGATGGAGGGAATTACCTTGGACAACATCTCCTAAACATGCTAGAGTGGACCGCAGAGTTTAAGATGTGGGTCTTAAGGAAACACCGGGTTCAGTTTTTGGAAGAACTGTAGATGTTGTCTGAAACAACTGAATCCCTTTTCTTGCTTGTGGAGCTTCAAGCTCTACCTGAGCTCCCTGCTCCTGCATCTCGTAATCATCTCGTAATAAAATTGTTATTGATACATGCTTGTATGTATGTATTTACCATACCTTTAAAATAAGTAATATTTAAGTGATTGCGGTTAGATTCAGAGTCTTAGTTTTACATGCGAAAGGTGTTAGTTTTGACATATGTAGGAATACCATTTTGCTTCGCCGTCTGTAGTATCTTGCTGTTCAGGCTATTCCATGCAAGTTAGACCTGCAAGTTAGAGGTCTTGGCGAGCAGCTCTGGTAGATGCTGCTGCTTTTGCTTTGCTATATGTGGTATTTTTTACCCCATGGGCCTCCAAGTGGACTTCTCTTTCCCCCCAGGCAGTGATATCTCAGCAGGACAGCTACATCGAGATGCAACGAGCCACCTTGGTGGACCGGGAGAAGCAGTACCGGCTGCAGTCGACGCGGGGCAACCTGCTGCTGGAGCAGGAGAAGCAGCGGAACTTCGAGAAGCAGAGGGAAGAACTGATGAACGTCCAGAAACTGCAGAGCCAGCTGAAGCTGGAGCAGCAGCGCTGGGAACGGGAGAGAGGCCGGCAGCAGAGGGAACTGGAAAGCACCGAAGCCCGGCTGCAGGAGCGGGAGGAGGAGATTCGGCACCTGAAAGAGAGACTGAGCCAGGAGAAGGAAGAGCTCGAGAGGCAGCGAGAGGCCTATCAGCACGACCTGGAGAGGCTGCGGGAGGCCCAGAGAGCGGTCGAGAAAGAGCGAGAGCGTCTGGATCAGCTGAGGAAGCTGAAGAAGCAGAACACGGTGTCAGGCACGTGCTCCCTGGAGTTGGGGCAGGTAAGCAGCTGGCGGTCTTGGAGCTTGGTTTCCAATCCTGCTTGCTTCTGAATGAAGGCTGCCTTTATTTGTAGCGCTAATGTCTCAACAACGTAACTCTGGAAAGAGGCCATCCTTGTTTGCCTTTTACAGGGGTTTGTGTGCCGTCATCTAAAACAGCTGACAGGGACCGCAGTGAGAGTCGGCGGAGCTTGGCAATTCCTTAGCCTTTTTCATTTATCACAAAGAGCACAGCACTGAGAGTGGTCTCTCCTCACTATATCTACGAGTATGAAAATGCCAGTTTCACTTAGAACCCCTTTTTTTTTCTCCCTTAAAATCAGATGCTGGGCCATTCCACGAGTTTCA
>JAVCKT010010100.1:0-14523 GCA_032273925.1 Rhynchotus rufescens | reverse complement strand
GCCCGAGCGCCCTATGGCGCGCGAGCAGCGACGTGCCCGGGCGGCGCCGGGAGGGCAGGAGGCCGCGGCCCGCGCGGACACGGGCACCCTCCGCATCGGAGCGGCTGCCGCTGCTGCCGAAACTCAAAACGATGCATTTTTGTCCAATCTTCATTATTAATCTTCAGAGTATTTGCTGCTTCAGATACTTATTCATCAGCTGAGTAGGGGGACTGAATTAATATTTTTCGATAGGGTAATCCGTGAACTGGATTTTCAGTGTAAGAAGAGAATCAGTATCATTTGGAAGCTCCTATTTAAGGAGTATTGGATATCTGATGTTACCTAAAGTTCCTGCAGAAATTTGAAATTCCTTTGGATTTTTTTATGTAGATTATTGTTTCTGTAGTTATTTATGTATATATTATATATTGTAGTTTATAATCTATAGTTTTCATATATTTAGCTTTACAAGGTATTTAAGAGGTCAACCCATATGTAAAATAAGCAGAGAGGAAGAACATTGTGTTTTATTGTTTATCCCTTATAATTTATAATAACATTAGAAAGAGTTATTAAAAAATGAGTGTCTCAAAGCCTGACTTTTGCAGTTCGTAAGTTTTCATACACACTCTTGAAGGTGGAAGATCTAGAGTGGGTTTACAGAGTGGATCTGTGTCAGCCTAAAGCAACACAGAACAAATCTTGCGATGTTAGTGTCTTTTAAAATCCTGGGAAATCTAGCCAGAGAAGCCATTCAGGAACTTCCATTGGGAAGCTGCACAGCTGCTGCAGCCTTGCAAAACCTGGATTGGGAGCAGGCGGCTGCTTCCCGGGACGCTGCGTTTGCGGAGCGCGGTGCTGGCCGCCAACGGGGCCAGCAGCCTGTGGGGACTGGCGTGTGCCGACGTGCCCTCCGAAACGGCCCCGGGGGCTCGCAGCGCGTGCCGAGGTGCTGACCCTGGGCTGCTGTAAGGGCTGTTGGCTGTTGCAAGGCTCTGAATCACCTTGGAGGCGACTGGAGTCCTTTCTGAGAGAAAGGACTTTGGTCACGTCCAATATCAAAACATATGTGTGTATATATATATGTGTAAATCACAGAACCACAGAATGGTTGCAGTTGGAAGGGACCTCCAGAGATCATCTAGTCCAACCCCCACATAGTAAGTTACATATATATGAAATCACAGGTGTAATATTACCATGTTCACACACCCCCATCCTCCCCATATCCCTTCCCAGTTTCCGGTAGCGGGTGAGTCCGTGGGTGCCCCCGGAGCCAAGGAGCCTTCCCGTAACGTCCCTCCTTCCTGTTTCCGCAGCGGATAAGCACGGCGAGCGGCGACGGCCGGCACTACTGCTACCCGCACTTCACCTGTGCAGTGGACACAGAAAACATCCGCAGGGTGTTCAACGACTGCCGGGACATCATCCAGCGAATGCACCTTCGCCAGTACGAACTCTTGTGAGGGGGATCACCGTGGAACCTGTGGTTTTAAATTCTTTGCTCCTTACTCTTTCTCTTGATACTACCCCACACAGGGTGGAAGAATATGCTCTAGAAATGTCAGTCTCCTCACTTTGTTTACTTTAATTATTTAACCTTAAAGCTGATTTGAAGCAAGTCTGGGTTCCTTTCCTTCATGCTTCCTGGGACTGTTTTTGTGCTTTATTTTGACATGCCACTTCTTCGTCATTCCACTAAGCCCTTTGGCTACCTCTGTTCCCTTAGGTTTCGTTTTTTTAACTGAACATAACCCGCTAAATTTTTTCCAGCGGGTTGATGTTCGTGCAAACTGGTATGTCAGCCGGATGACGCTGCGGTCATTCCTATCCCTCTGTGTGGGTTTCCTTTTTAACATGACATTGAAGAGTACTTGATGGGTGAAAAAGATTAATGCACTTTGTATCAGGTTATTAAATACTGTTGAGGAAGTAGACACACAATGTAGCAGCACCACAATATTTATTACTCTGTCACAGTTTTTAGCATTTCTGAGTTGCAGGTCAACTGATAAAGTGACCTCCTCTTTTACGCCGTTACTGGCACAGGAAGTAGAGTAGAAGATGAGAGGAACAGTGAAGACGAAGCAATTTCTCTGGGGTTTTGGAGCTAAGTGTCTGTGCACACCTCAGGCATTTGAATTACAGCTACTTTTCAGCCTGTTGCATCTAGGCAGAAAACTTACCACCCTCACTTGCGTTATTTGTGCTGTCCACAAATGATCCTTTTCGTTCAGATCATTCTTGGACAATGGTCCTCTCCCTATATATATTTTTTTGTTTTACTGCTGGTTTATTATATTGTACAGACTGTAAAATGTAATATTATTTTGTACAACTTTATTGAAGAAAAATACTTGTAGAAGATCTTTGTGCCTTGATTATGGCTGTACCTGTAAAATGAGCTAAGATGTAAGTATGTTTTTGATTGCGCTGTACAGCTTGATGTCAACCTTACCTGCAGCAGTGACTGAAGGTAAGAACTTTATCTGTAGAGTTTAGGGTTTTTTTTTCTGGTTTATATAAAGATGCTCTTTAGTATAAAAATTATAAATTATGCAAATTAACCACTTACCTTTCCAAGTAAGGTATTCCAGTCACCGGATGTTGCAGCAAACATGCCTTTCTCTTTTGAAGTCTCAGCTTTAAAACATTGGAATTCATTCAAATGTCCAAATTGCAACCTGGTGTTGTTTTAATGGGAACCAAGGATCTTATCTTTCTTTTTCTTTTCTTTTCTTTTTTTTTTCCTCCCCTTTATATTTAGAAAAATATGTTTGGTAATTCTTCGGTCATTCATAGAACTTCACAATTGCAGAGACCGATTGTGAATGTGTAAAGCACCATTATATAGAGCTCTTCAATCTTTGTACCAACAGCGGCTTTCATTGTGCAAGTAAATAGCAAGAAAGAAGAAAAAAAGAAAAAAAAAAGAAAAAAAAAGGTGTATAAACCCTTGTGTCTGGCCTAAGAGAATTACAAGATGACATTTTTATTTCTCTTTTAATAAAGAGACACATTAGAAAATTGTTTTATTTTAAATATTGTAGAATCAAAATGTGTGAATATTTCTCAAACTTGAATAATTTATGCAAATGACATTCTCAAAACACGTTGTGGTACAGTACAATATATAAAAAGCAAGAATTGCTGTAGCAATAAGGCATGTCCTTTTTAGTAACTATAACACTGCTTTATATTTTATACATAGGTGTTTTATGTCTGTGACTATATACTTTTCCTGTGTCCAAGATAACCTGTACAAATGTCTAAAATTACAGTTGCAATAACAGAAACCTAGAGAAGTGTTAGACTACATTACTTTATGGAATGTTTTACCACACTTGGGCACATCTCCACACTTCACTTTAAATTTAGGGAGAGATGCAGCTCTAGCACATTCCCAACAATGCCGCTTAACTCGCTGGGGTTGGGCGTCCCTGCATTGTTGTTGTTTGTAAGCCCTGATCAGTCGTCTTTTAAATTCAGGCTACGAAATTCAGTACTTGTTTCTACGTGATGATAAATAATCCCATTTTAGATATTATATAACGTGACCACTTCCGTTTCTCAGAAACGTGTGTATTTTGATATTCCGCTTCTCAACTTAGCGGTCATCAGATATTTCCCAGAAAGTGCCAGGCTGGGTAGAATACGCGGGTACCAACGGAGCTTCCCAAAGGCAAAGATTCCCTCGCTCACCCTGCCGAGGAATGTGGAGGGGCTCCCTCCTCCCCCGACTCCCTAAGTCCAGCCTTGTGGTTAGGAGCAGCCGCCAGGCCCGGGCTCACGGTTGGAGCCCCGGCGTCTGCAGCGCGGGCAGAGGAAAAGGAGCCCTGGTTGTGCAAGCAGCCCCGTTTTCCCCGAGGCCGCTGGGTTTGTGACGGCCGCCCCGTGGCCGCTCTGCCCCCCACGAGCACCGCAGCTCAAGGCCGGCCCCACGGGGCACCCCCGCGGCGGGCACAGGGACCGTCCCGGGTGCCGTTACTGCAGCTGTACTTGACCTTCCTTCTTGCAGGAGATCCGCAGCGGGAGGGCCCCTCACCACACAGATCTCTGGGATGCAACAGGGCCCTCTTTTTTTAAGCTCATCATAGCACATCTTTTTAAAAACAGCAGCTTGAGGTGTCACCCTACGTTTTGGGGTTTTTTTTAAGCAGGTTTGGAGTGTGGTTCAGCAAACTGGATCCGCGAGGCTCCTTCCCGTTGTTGTCTGGCAGACAGTGACTGCAAAGTGTGCTGGGCTGACAGCCTGACGCGTCGGGAAGGGGAAGGTTTCTTGTCCCAGCCGACAGCCCCTCACCTGTGGCGCTCTAAACATTAAGCAAACCTGCATCTCGGTGCTGATGCATCCAGCTTCTGCCTGACCCTGCCACACACAAGTAGGACTTCAGAAGGGCCATGCAGCAATAAAATGAAGAAACGTTTTCCAGTTTGCAAGACTGAGCGTCCACCAGGGTAAGACACTAGTGCAGATAAGTGATGAGGCTAGAGGATTTACATAATGTACAGCTGAACTTTTAATATACATATTTGATACAAAAATTATAGCAGGAAAAGGACTCATTTGATTGTAGAATACAGTATTTTTGTACAGCATGAAACATTCATTTCAGTTATTTATCCTGTAGTAGTCATATCAGCTGTATAGGACTTCTATGGTATGTGTAAATGCAACCTGCCGTCAGACTAGCGATCCAATTAGGTCATTTGCTGGCATGAATATAGTCTGATGTTGGACTGTTCTCAGCTTTGGTGTTTCAGTGACTGAATGCAGATGTCTGGCTCTTCATACTGCTTTATGCTTACTGATTAAACGCTGAGCAAAATAAACGGGTGGCGTGAGAAGCTGACAGTGAGCTAGCAGCAGGATGGCGAGCAGCGCGCCCGCTGCGCCGTACGCAGCAAACACTCTGCTCTCGCTCGGAAGGAAGCACTTTCGGAGGGCGAAGTCGGTCGGCGTTAGGCTGCCCTGGGAAAGCATGGAGGAGGTCAGGCGGCTCCCACGCCGCGGCTGCGGGCGCTCGCTGGGACACGCAGGAGGCCCAACGCGCCCCGTGCGGCAGCGGAGCTGGCTCCCGCTCCGAGCTGCCTTCGAGCGAAGCCAAATTTGAGCTGCTGTAAACCCACCTGGCGGCGCCTCGCTAGGCTCGAGCTGGGCTTTGTGAATGTGCCCCTTCCTTCCTCCTCTCCCGGCCCTCCTCCTACCCAGCCCTTGCTGCAAAACCCATGTTGGCTAATCCAGACTCCTAGCAGGGGCTGAGACAGTAACACAGGGGACCTTAATGTGGTGTGGGCTCGAATTTGCCATCCAAATTGAAGTTTGCAGAAGCCTGAGGCTGGTTTAAAGGGGTAGTGAGGACGAGGCCACTGTGATGAGCCAAGCTGCCGGCAGTGAGGACGCTCTGCCCGGCCTGTCTCAGGAATACGGGATAAACAGAACTACTTTTATATTCCTACTACAGCGAGGAATATTAACAGCTGCATGGAATGAATTTAAAATTGTGGGACTACCTGTGTAATAAACAGCCTCTACTCAAGAGCAGCAAAATACACTCAAGATTTTTTGCCCCAGGCCACAGATTACTCTGTGAGCAGGACTGTAGGTTTTGCTTCTTACTCCAAGTTTTTAAGAGTTCTGTTTTCTTTCTTGAACTGGGGACCTCCTTGATTTACCTCCAAGGCTACACAGAGCACTGGAACTACCTGTGAGAGCATAACCGGGACGCGGGCAGAGAGGCGGCGGCCGAGCGGCGAAGGCCGCTCCGCGCCGAGGGCTCCGAGGCCACGAGCGCCGCGCAGGCGCCGGCCGCGACGCGGGCCGGCTCGCAGAGCTGCTGTGACGCCCACCGAGCAGCACGAGGCTTTCTGCTGTTCAGTGCACAATACTGACCGTTTTTACAAGTCACTAGTTTACAATGCACCCTCTCCATGAGAAAATACGTTAGATGCTTGTACCCGTATATGAATTAGGGCTTTAACGGCATTGCTTTGTACCACACGGAACATGTGGCTCCCACAGATGTACTTGGTAGAGTGGATGCAGTGTACGGAGTGGGTTGGGTGGGGAGGCAACTTTTTTATTTTTATTTTTGTTTTTTACAGGTAGAATCAGTTTTAAAGTATAGCTGACTGCCATGTTGATTTATTTATGAAAGTTATCTGACAAAAATAAAAAAAATTAAAACTTACCATGATGAAACTAGGGTTGTTTCTGTTCCTCCAGCTGAATGAGGGGACACTGATTTCCGGAATCTTCCCTGCATGCAGCACTTCACAGGCGCTATGTGTGTGTCCACTGAGAACCAGGCGGGGATGAAACCACCACAGCAGCTGGAATACAAAATGGCAAAGCCAGAAGTTGAGTCATAACTAACACTAAATTAAATTAATAACCATTTTTTTTCTTGGACAGAATAAAAATAGAAGGGGTGCTAGTACTCTTACAGTAAGAATGCCTTGTATAAACTACTGATTTCCAGGAAAACACTTGCTTCTGTTGTCATATTTGACACAATCACTTGGCCCTTATCCCAAATACTGGAATTTTTTGGTGGGGGGGTGGGAAGTGGGGCAACCAAAGATCAGAACAACAAAGCCAAAACCAGGTTGTCTTGCTGACATCACAAATGAAAGGAGCTTCGTTTTAATAAATCACTGCTGTTTCTCACCTAGGGGAGAATTTCGTACTGCCAGTTTTGAGCAAACACATTTCTGCAGGAGGAAGCAAACCCTGCCCATTAGGTTCGCTGGGAATATTTCCCCTTGGCCATACCTTGTAGCAATTAATCCAGCGCTTCCAGCGCGCTGGGGACAGTAACCTTCTTTCTAGCAGGTCTGCCCAAGCGCACGCCTGGTGTGAAGGGCAAGGGGCTGCCCTGGAGGCGCTGCAGGTGCCCCCTGCTCTGGGTGTCCCTGCCGGAGCAGGGGTTGGGTTGGATGATCTCTAGGGGTCCCTTCCAACCTCAGCCCTACTGTGACACCGCGGGCAGAGCTGGCCCCACAGCGCGACCTCCACACGGCGCCTCCACAAGCGGCAACGCCCGCCCGGCTCCACTTCCCTCCGGGAGCATCCATCTCCTCCGGCCTTGGTTTCAGCTACAGACACCCACAGAGGTACCGAGGCTGCTGCATCAGTCGAACCTTTAGCGAGGCCTCCCGCGAGAGCACGTCGTACTTCTCTTTAAACGGCACGTTCCTCTCCTCCGCAGGGGCGGCATCTTCCCCAGTGCACGCGGCGTCACTCTTCCGATGGAGAGGGTAGTGCTGGCGGGATTGAGGACAAGGGCGGCCGTCAGCGAGCCAGCCTCCGCGGGAAGGTCAGGAATTCAGCCCGGGAAGCAGGTCGCGGCCGGCCGAGGCGCCCACGCACCTGTAACAGGATGGGCGCTGAAGCTGGGAGCCTTCCCACGTCGCTGCATCTTCGGCTGGAATGAGTCTGGTTCTGTGAATGGAAATCAATCCAGAAAATTTCCCTCCCCTAGGTGTCCCGGAGGGGTGGCAAAAGGAATTACACTGTAACTACGGAGAGGGTGCTGTGCTTTTGAGGAGAGCAGTTTCAGCACAAAAAAAAAGAAGATTAAAACCTTATTAAACCACCAAGAGAAGCCCCTAGAAGCTACAGGAATCGGCTGGTTTGAAGGCTAGAGATCAACTGTGTAACTCTGAATGCAGAGATTCTGACACACGTCTCGGCAGAGGCGGGGCTGGGGAGCATTCCCTGCCGTTCCCAGGAGCAGGGCAGCGGGCACAGGGCTGGCTGGCAGCACCGCGGGACGTGGCGCTGCGGCCGCCAAACGGCTCCGTGCACGGGAGGTACAAGGAAGGAAGGGAAGGCGAAGAGGAAGAGGGTTTCACCAGCACGTCGGGGCACGAGCTGGGAGCAGGCGCTTTTCCGCCGCGCATCCCGGCCGCTCCCGCCCGAGCCCGAGGCAGCCCCTACCTGCCGGGAGCAGTTGAGCGTGCGGGACAGGGCGGCGAGCTCGGCCTCGGCCGCGCGGCACTCGGCGCAGCCGTCGCCCTCCAGGGCCACGCTGTTCACCAGGACGAAGCTGCCAACGACGGGAGAGCGGTGAGGAGCGCGGAGGGCAGGGGGATGAGCCCTGGGAGCAGCCCCGCAAAGCGGGACGAGCCCCGGGAGCAGCCCCGCAAAGCGGGATGAGCCCCGGGATGAGCCCCAGGAGCAGCCTCCCAACGCAGGTTGTTTTAGCGCTGCTCTTACTTCAGTTGCACAACACGCCGAGTGCCCAAAATCCCACGTTTATGCACCAAGATTCTTTTTAATATTGTATCAGGCACAATAAACGAACCTCAATTCAAAGGGGAAGGGGAAGTTGCTCCCTAAACATATATTCACAATGTCCGAGGAAATCTACTTTATTCCAAACAACTGAAAAGCCAAAGAGCACTTGGCATCTGCCCTGAACATACTTTGCTTCACACCTTGTGGTCTCTCCCAAGGAAAATGGGATGTTACTTGTAAAAGGAAAAGTTTCCCCAATATATTCCAAATCACAAACTCCTGCCACTGGATTTATTCATGTTGTAGTCTCTTAATCAGGACTCAAACAGACACATTCCCAGCTTAATTCACTATACAGACATAAATGAGCTGAACGCCTCAATTTAAGTTACTAGTCAAAACCAAAATAAGTTTAAACTCTCTTTGTGTAGATGGGGCGCTCAGGGACATGGTTTAGCAGGATGGTGTTGAGGGGCTCACGATCTCCAAGGTCTTTTCCAACCAGAATGATTCTGTGGTTTCAGCTGGCAAATATGGTGCTCCACATAGAGTCTGGAGCTGGATGCAGGCACTCGGCTGTGCTGCTTTATCAAAGGTGATACGGAGCCTTCCCTGATAACTGTTATTTCCAAAGCGAGCTGAGATCCGCTCGGAGGGGCCCTTGATCCGCCCTGGCTCCCCGTGCAGCAGGAGGGCTGAGGGCAGCAGAAGGAAGGGACCCCCAAGGGGGGCTCGGCCGCCGAGCGCCCCTCACACCAACCGCCTCCCACCAAGCAGAGGAGCTACTGGAACTAACGACACCCCAACAGGTAAGCACGGAACGGGGAGGCTTGTTTTCCGTCTCTGAATCCCATTTTCCTTCTATGTTTACAGCCACGGGTCATTACCAACTGCAAGGAAGTGAAAGCACCACCCAGGGGAGCCAATTCTACCTCGGCAGTACTTTTCCATTTAGAAGTATCACAAATCATCCTGCTCAAAGCAACAGCCTCCGCTCTGTACCAGGACCTGTTTGCACAGCATTTCCTTCAATGTATCTCAAAGAATTCCCACACTGTTTCATTAGAAACACCACCTGCAGATCTCATCTTTCGGCATTCAGGTCTCTCAGAAAACACTTTCTGAACACGAAAATACACACACACACTCAAATATAAATATGTACACACACACACACTCATATATACATATGTACACACACACACACACACACACACATATATACATACTCACTTTACTCCTTTTCGAGTTACTAGCTTTCCTGAAGTAAAATTGAAAGCCTTTTCAAAACGCTTCACCTTGTAAGAGGTCATTCTGTGAAAGAATAAAAACACAAATGAAGAACAAAAATGGCATAAATTACAAAGAATCTGACACAGCACGACCATCCCAATGGAGAGCACGGATGCCGACACTTTCCCAAGCTGAGACAGCAGAGGAAGGGGATGCACCAGGTACTTATCAGCCAGTGAAGCCCAACAGAAGAAAAAGCAGCTTCGAACATCTCACGTGAAGATCAGGGTCTGAAGTGCCAGCCCTTCCAGCTGGACCATGACCACATCCATGCGGTTCCACCACACAGAAGCTCCGCGAGGCACCGGAGCAGTTGTCCCGTGCACGCAGGCTGGCACCCCAGGGGTGGCGCCTGCCGCTTCCTCTCACCCACAGCACTTACTCATAATGAAATCCAATGTCATGATTCCCAACGACAACCACCAGCTCAGTGGGAACGGGATGTCTAAACATTTTCCGAAACCTCCTGACATCATCTGCCCAGGCCTGCGGGAAGAGAGGCAGCTTAACACCGCTCCTCAACACAGGAGGGAATCACAAATACGCCAGACACAAGGGCAAGCTCTGCAAGACCTTTGCATTTTAAAACTAGGGGGAAATGAGGAGGAAAAGTACTATGGTACCACCAAAAATGAAGGGGAATCACATCATTACACCTCAGACCTAGCATCCTTGAAGTTTCTATCAGCAAGGAAACCTAGTAAATACATAAATCCATGCACATCTAGCCTGCCTTCTTCTGCTGTTTTCTTCAAGAAATTCTCCTTTTTGAAATAAAGCAGTCATGTATGTCGTACCTGAGGCGAGCTCCATTTTCCTTCATCAAAGACATCTCCCAGAATAAAAACAATGTCTGGCTGCAGCAGCCACAGAGCAGTTTGGAAAGATCTCTCCATTTGCCATTCCCTACGGGGAGAACACACAGGCAGCGACCGGTGCCGAACCCGCCCGGCGCATCCCGACTCCGAATGCACCGGCACAGGCACAGGGAGCTCCTGCCGACCACGAGGGCTGAGGTGAAAGTCTATTCAAATACTTAGAAAGGAGTCTAAAGTGCCATGGGGGCTTCCAAACTCCCTGCAGGAGCAACTCAGTTTAAAATAAAATGTTTGTTTATCTTGATTTGTTATAAACTTGTTCTGGCCAACCTGTCCTGGCTGTATGAGTGCATGGGGTTTTACTGTGTTTCTTCAACAAAAAAATTATGATTGTATCTTTGGCAAAATCAGTATTTTCTTGCAGCACTCTGCTGCTTTGTGGATTGACAGAAACAACGTGGCTTCTTGTGCATTAGTGTGGGATGGGATCATCTTTGCTTTTAAATCTTGTTTTGCCCCCAGTTACTCTGCTACGAACTGCTACCAGCTTCTCTACCTCTGCAGTTAAAGATACAAAACAGATGGAGACTGAAGTCACGTGGCTCCTTTTTAAAGCATTTTCAAGTGATTGCCAGGCCCTGGAAAAGGCTGTCTGCCCCGCAGAGTGCCGGGCAAGCAGTCCGAGCTGCGGCTCCCGGCGCCCAGGCAGCCCCTTCCTCACCCTGCCCATTCCAGGTCATCAGCATCACTCCAAATCCAGGCAGGCAAGTGAGTGCCAGCACACCTGCTTCTTACCCCACTGCTTATATTCATACCACATTAGCTATAACCATCTGTCCCATTAGTTACTATTAACAGCTCTGAAATCAGGAGAGAGATGATGCCCAAAATGTAGTTATTACCTTCTTAGTTTATCCAGCCAATGTCCTTTGATTTCACCAAGCAGGTGGGTATCAGCCAAGAATAAGGTCTTCAGGACTGAAGTAGGAATCTCTCCGTCATCCTTGTGAGCTTCAGCTTTCACTTCCGGCCAGTGACATTGAAAAATCACCACATAATAAATTAAAAATTCACAAAATATGAACACAGAGCTTACGAAGCATGTAAGTTTTAGCAGGAAACAGATCCTCCTCTTCAAAGGAAGAGTCCTCAGAGTGCTCGAGCTGGAATGAGGCATTGCGGCAGCAGCAAGAGAGTCTCTCCCAAAGGCCGAGTTCTCCTCATGGAGCTCCTGGAAAGGGCAGGGCTATTTCCAGGACCCAGCTGGGCTCCTGACTGGTGCAGAAACCCTGCGGAGGACACACAAAATAAACCATCCACGTGGGCAGCGGGCACTCAAAAAGCAGGAAAAAAGTCTGGTCTCCAATCAATCCAAGAATCACCTCCAAAAGGGCTCGTTGCAAGAGCCTCCAGGAACCAAAAGGAATTTGTTTCAAACAAATGTGCTGGAGCCCTCCCGGGCAGCAGCCTGCACACACAAGCAGGAGCGAGGGCTCCATCTCTAGCAAGGGTCCAACACGTGTCTGAGCCTCGTGCAGGCAGAGACAGGGATGCACCTGAAGGGAAAGGGGGAAAATAAACCCTTGTAAGCCCACAAACAGTTTGTACTTACAGACTTCTCCTCCCTGGATGGCTTGTTACACCACTCTTTACTTTAGGTCATTTTAAAGGCTAATCGGAAATAGATGCCTCAACTATGACAAGCCACAACCTTAACAGGGCTCTCTGACTGTCTCACCTGTTCAGCAGAAGCTCCTGACCTCTGGCTCAAGGAGGAGCTTTACCCACACTTTCACATTTCCATTTCTCCAACAGGATTTCACAGAAACACCTCCAGTGGCCACAGAGACAAGCATCCCACCCGAGAGGCCAGGAAAACCTGTCCTATGTTGGGGAAAAAGGCCTCAGGTGCCACCCGTCACCTCCCCAGGGCTTATTGAGGCGGGCACTGTGTGTCTGGCAGACGCACGTTTACAGCTACCCAGGTACGGTGCATCAAGAGCAGGAGGCAGGTTGAGCAAAGAGCAGTAAAGATCTTACTCCACGTGCTCATTAAAGGACTTTAGAGACATGGGAAGCAGAAAGCTTTTCCTTTTCCCCCTGCCAGAGGACAATCGCTTTTGTGCACACTAACCCAGAAAAGGTCTAGCATGGGACCAAGGTCTGGGACCTCAATAGTGATTGGATACCTCTGGAAAACACTGAAAGGGAAAAAAGCACTACTTCTATACGCCAGCGGGCAGGAAAAGGCCTTTCAAGATGCACTCCCTGGTTTTGACAGCTGCAGCTACCGAGCACTATCGCAGTGAGCAACAGGCAGGGTCCCTTTGTGCTGAATGAACCGGATTATATCTGTGAATTCTCACTGCGTTTTAAAATTTAGACCCTACGTGTTAGAAAAACTGAGACAACAATACAGAACCATATAAATATATATATATATTAATCAGTAGCACGCACAGAGCAGCAACTAAACTTGAACTGTTTCACTGCCCCATGTCCATTTGCAAAAGTTATTACCTTATTTTTCCAATCAAAGCCTCCATTTGATGATAGCCATTTATTTTCAAACACGAGCTTCTCCTAACACTGCAAAGTACACACTCGTGAAAGGGAGCCACCAGCCTGCAACATTTCTAACATGCCTAATGTAAGGTTAGCACAACTAACACTTAACTGCAGCAACTCCCTTCTAGCTAAGCTTCGTTCTACATGAGAAAGCCTCTGGTGAGACAGAACAATGTCATGACACAGTGGAAGTACAAATAAAGCCAGATTAACTTGTTTAACATCAATCCCATCTATATCTCAGTCAACCAGGAACTTAAAAACCAACCACATCTTCGTTTTAACATCTCACAAGGCCAGGTGAAGGCAGATACATCGGCTCAACACTGCAACAGGGGTAAGAGACAGGAGAATCCCTAACTGGAAACACAAATTCATACGGCCTTATCCCGCCCAGTCTATACCTACCTCTGAATTTGGAAGCAGACTTTGGTAGCCTTAGACAGTCTCCACCTCCAATAAAACAGTACTGAATTGCACAGAAAATGCCAGTAAGCCACTAAACTTGCACGAGACACGTAAAAACCAAACAAAATCCCAGAGCCCTATGGCTCTTCTTATTCAGTACGTACACAAAGCTTTAAGCATGCAAGCTCTATCATCCTGCTACGGATGCTCAAATATTCTCTAGCAACTTATTTCATCATATGATTTTTCACACACCAAGTTTCTTTAAAAGCTGCCTGAACAGCTGCAGCCAAAAGGCAGCATTCAAAATCAGCGAGAAAAAATTAAAGGATCAGATCCTCAGGAGCGCGAGGATCCCATCAAAGGCAGAAGAGGCCGCTTGTAGTGAAAGAAAAACCTCCTCGCGGCGGAGCTGCCTTTTTCCGAGGACAGGAGGGGCAGCAGAAACATAACCGGGCCCGGAGGAGCAGCGCGGAGCAGAGCGGAGCGTCGCTTCTGCCTGTGCTCCCAGTCCCAGTGCCACTGCCAGCCGCCGCTCCGGGAGCTGCGCCGCGGATGGGAACGATGCTGCGGAAGGGGATGGCGCCGGGGGCCTCCCAGCTGCCTCCTGGGAGCGAAAGGAGGGAGGAAAGAAGGAAAGGTTGGGAGAGGGGAGCGAGGTGGGCAGCATGGAAGGACAACAGCCACCAGGCCGCGGGTGCCGGCTGCCTTCCCGCCGCTCACGGCACCTCCTCCTATGGGAACGGCGTGAGGATCCGAGGGGAGGCGCCTTGGCCAGCAGCGCCCGCGGAGCGAAGCGCCCAAGGAAAGCGCTCTGCTGCTTCCCAGGGCGGGATGAGGCAGGAGCGACTCGGCTCTGACATCAGGGAGGCAAGAGCTGGCGCCCACCACGTTCATTCCCTCCGAGTGCTGGAGCACAGGATGTATTTGCTAATGGAAAACTCATCCTGGGTGGTCTGCAAGCTGCACAAATGTGCTGGGCACGGCCCTAGTGCAGCCAGGGAGAAAGGAGCCAGGCTGTACACTGAAACTAAGGGCAGGAGGAGAAATAACTTGGAACTCTAACTCCTGTGTCTGAGCATTCCGGACAAACCTTTAAAATCAGCTTGGGAACAGGGACAGCTACAGCTTTATTTCACAAAATATTCAAGGTTGGAAGGGACCTCTAGAGATCATCTAGTCCAACCTTCCTGCTCAAGCAGGCACACCTAC
>JAVCKT010010099.1:0-17066 GCA_032273925.1 Rhynchotus rufescens | reverse complement strand
ACCATTTAAATTTTTCAAAATAACAAAAAAAAAAAAAAAAAAAAAAAAGGAGGGGAATTTGTGAACATACAGAGCAGTCAGTTTAAATTCAGTGCTCAAGCAGGCACAGAACACATTGTCATCAATGAGGTTTTGGGTGCCTGGAGAACTCTCCAAAGAAGTCCAACAATGATACACTCAATGTGTGTCTACTTTAGTCCTAAGGTGTTAATATCACAGAACTGATTCTATATTTGGACCCAGTTCTGCAGGATTTTCTCGCAAAACAAGCAGGGGAACAATGAGCATGTGAAATCATCACTAAAGCATGTGTCCCCATTAGCAGCAGTCTGCTGCTGCCCAGAGCATTTTTCATAAAAGATCCTGCTGAGAATCTGTTCTGGCTTCAGCTCCTGCTAATACCTTCATTAACAACCTGGATAGAGAGAAAAAAAATGCCAGGAAAGAAAATAGGTGGAGGATATGGAGGATATTAACTCAGGGAAGGTTGCAGATGTCCTGGGGGTGAGGAGGAGAGGTCAACACGGGCCTGCAAACTGGGGACACCGTTTGAAATGAAAACAAGGACATTGAACAAAAATAAGTGCAAAGGACTGTGGTGGGAACTCAGAAGCACAAACAGAAAATGGGAAAGACTGACTGAATGGCAACAGAAAAAGGATCTGGGAGGTGGAGCAAACCCAGAACTGAAATCAGCAGAATAATGCTGCAGCACATGCAACACCTAGGACAAAACACACTCCATATATATTTTTCCAAGCCAGATCAATCAGCGGTCTCCACATGTGATGTTCCCTGTACAAGGGGAACGAATGAGTCTCACTGGGCTGGGTAGCAGTGGCATGTTAGCTACAGATTGGTGCTTTCTAGGGGAAAAAAGCAAAGTGGGGAGAGACACTTTGCTTCCCAGCAAACGGTCTTTTATTTCCATAAATTTTTAAACTTTTCCATATTTTTATATTTTTCCATATTCCAAATTTTAAATGTCCTTTTATCCCTTTTTATTTCATTTTTTCCTTTTTATTTCATTTATTCCTTTTTATTTCATTTTATTTCCATTTCCACAAATGGAAACAAAAGGGGACAACAGTGTGGTGAGGAGGTTGTTAGCTGCAGGGCAGCCCTGGTTGCTCTTGCTTCTGAGGCCCAGGTATGGAGCACATGGGATGAGATGGGAAGGAATCCCTTATTCTGTGCCCCACTGCAAGGAAACACTGCTTGTCTGTGAGGTGTATTTTGGCTGTGTTGCTTCTATTCTTCACCTGTTTTTGTTTTATTATATTGAATCCTAAATTGAAGCTTATGAAAACCAGTTATCTTAAAAATTACAGGGCAAATTATTTAATTTTATGATCCTGAGGGGTAGTTAAATGCAGAACTGCAGAAACTCAAATGAGAAGACAATCTGGCTTGACGCCTGTTGCTTTGAGAAGATTTTTCGAAGCCCACGCTATCACTTTTCTGTCACATTGATTTTAAAAAAAAGCCCTTATCTCAGAACCAAAATAATGTCATCTAGTAAAAACTGTGTTGAAGGCTCACATCAATTTTCAATGCTTGCAAAATAGATATTCCAACCTCTGAACATTAATAATTATCTTCTCACATTATTAATGTGACAGTAGCAGAAGGAGAATATTAGCTACACAAAATCAAACATTTATGTCCAAAGTGTCAATGCTTCAGCTTCCTCAAAGGTTGTAGAAACTGATGAAATAATTAACTGAACACAATGGCAGTTCTTTCTGAAAAATCATCCCAAGTTCCTAACTCTCATTATGAGCTAATCGTTGAATGCTCTTGCAGTTCAGGTCTTGCCAGAATGATCTGATTTACAGCTCAGTTTATTTCCTGCTTTCATATTTGTGGGACCAACGAGGACACCGAGCTGCAACTAAATCTGTTCTTTGTGAAACTGCCACTACTTGTGTCTGTTCCAAAAGCAAAGCTCTGTTTAATGAGTGGAATCAAACATTTGCACACGTTTGTCTCATTCAAAATTGCCTGCACAGAAATTACCTTGCGTCGTCACTTAAGCTCTTTAAAAACAGAAGCTGCCTAGAAGATAAAATGAACCACGCCTAACCTGAAAGGCATGAGAAGCAGGCTAACCTTCAACTCTCCGAGCTACTTCATATGATAAGAGCTTTTATGGTGCAATTCTGAAAAGCAGCAAGGTTGCTGCGAGCGTCAGCAGCGGGCACAGCACAGATTGTAACTGCTCTGAATAGGAGGAAAGGGGTAGCAGAAGGTCAGCACCGCGTTCCCCGAGTCCTCAAAAGGTCAAGGCTGGGGTAGAATCATAGAATCAACGAATGTGTAAGGTTGGAAGGGACCTCTAGAGGTCATCGAGTCCAACCCCTGAAACAAGCTGGTGGAGAGACAACACACACATAGCTGAGTGGCAACCACAGCTGTGGTCCACGGTCCTTTTCTCTTGAGTAGGAGCAGTGGCAACGACAGGAGCCTGTGCTTGGGTAGGTACACGTTCCTCATCTCTACAGACTGTAACTCCTATGAGTTGCACCTCTGGGGAAGGAATGAGACATTCCCTTTTAAAATTTACCAGGAGAAAAGAGACAACCATCTGAGCATTCGCTGTATCGTGCTGGGATGTCTAATCAATAAATGTCCAGGGAGGCCTCGTTGGAGATGCCCATCTTGGTGCTGAACTGCTGTCATTAGACACACTGGGATGCTGCACTTCCCAACTACCAGTGATGACTTAGTACCACTACAGATTGAAAATACATTTTGGAAGCACTTTAACAGACTAGTAGCCATGTAAATGATCAATGAGCCACGGGCAACCTGTTGTGAACTCAGAAATACTTTCATCCAATAAATAGGAGTCTAAAGAAGTTATCTACAAATGGGATCAAAGTGGAGGAGAACATCTTGCAAAGCCAGAGAAGTGAAATCCTGCTGCTGTGCAGCAGTGAGATGGTCTTCGAACTGGTCTGGTGCAGGGCAAGAAGCCACGGTGGAGAATTTCTCTAGACAAAGCACCAGTTTCGAACTGGGAGCTCCTGCTAGGGCTTTATCCTAGGGAAAATAAAGCAGGAACAGTTTTGATGGAGCAGCTACATGGGCTGGATGCTGTCCTCATTCCAGCTTATGGCCACAGGTAGGGTGAGACAGTCAAGTATCATGCTATCCCAGCATGATACTTGGAGAAATGGGCCCATCTGTGGGACTTGGGCAGATGTTGCTATTCCAAAGGCATGGATCTGAGGCACTGGCACTCAGATTCACATCTGAAAAATTCCCAGTAGCGCAGACAAAAATATCCCTGAACCTTGTCTTGAAGACAGTGATTAAAATGGTGAAAAACAATGGAAAGAATATACCAATTCTCCACAACGTGCATGGGGTATATGATGGGAACAAAGGTGCACATGATACTTGTAAAGGCCTTTGCCTCCAACAACTATCCTATTGGAAAGAGATTGAACTTCTCCATATTTTAGAGCAGGAGGAGCTAAATTTTGGAAACCTGAGAGAGAGAAAAAAAGAAACAAAAAACAAGCCACATGGGGGAGACATGGACTCAGAGCCAAAGAAACAGGGAAGCAGTAAGGGTAAAAGAAAACCAGGAAGTAAAGCATTCACCAGTGGGAGATGGAGAAATCCTGACATATAAAAACAAAGTCAGCTACAGCAGAAATTTCTAATGAAAGACAATGGGTCATCTTCAACAAGGCACCAGAATCGGATGATACATCTCTGAAATGTATAAACATTGCACAAATTTATCTTACTCAAGTAAATAAATTAATAAAACTTCAAAATTTCCAGGCAGCTTGAGTTACCTTTATTTTGCTTCTTCATGCGGATAGTTGTCCTTTTAAATTTCACAGTAATGTCATGGTAAACTGGAAGGAAAAAAAATAAAGAATTAGAGCATAATTGTTCTCGGAGAAAATCTTTAAGCTAGCATGCAAAAGGAGTGCATTTCTCCTTCAGAAATCTGCACCGAAAATTAGTTTTACTCTGCTTTGAGTACTTCATTAAAGAGAAGGATTAATCCAGGTAAAGTTCTGGAGAAGATTAAGGCTATTTACACACCTGGGACTATTACTTTACTGCTTGCTATACATAATCCGGATTCACTTTGAAAATCTGAAGCGGGTATCTAATCATCTTTATTTTGCTTTGAAGAGAGCTCACATGTGATGGATTTTAGTCCTCTTCCTGATCTTTAGATTTTCTACTATACCAACCTTTAACATTTCCCCTTAGGCTTCCACACTGGATTTTCCGTACATGAGAGTTCCCATTTCAGCTTTCTCTCTGCTTCATAAAGAGCCCTAGACTCATTTCTTTTTGTTTCAATATTGTTACATAAAAATTTCTTAAGAGCCTGAAATAACTAGGTTACCCCTATGCATTAGCTCTACACGTTTTAAACACGGTGAGGACGGGCGAGTGCAAGGGAGATAAACCACCCAATTTAATATTTTAAAAACAACAGCTCATGTTATGAAACAGTAACACAACTTTTCTTCAAGGACTTCCCTGTAATTGTTGGAACAAGCCTGAATGGAAGTGAAGAGCAAACTGCATATTCATCCCACATAAGAGTGACTTCTTTTATACAGAAACTAATAGACTTGATACTCTGACACCACCACTATCTAGCTAAAACAGCCTGGGGCCAAGATTTCGGGTAGCAAGCTGGAAAATCAAAAGGATGCACAAAGATTCTTACAATGCACTGGCCAAAGAAGGTTTTAGTTAACATCCTTTAATAGTATGCAATTAGCTGCAACTTTTGACAGCATATTCACTATCTACTGAAACTTAAGAGTCCAAGAAAAACTATAATACTTACTTGTGTGGTTTTGATAGAGTTCTATAAAATGCAAGCAGCGTATCGCTTTGTTCTTTGCCTATGGAAGAAAGGCATAATTTTTTTTTCTACAATTTTTCTGCAAAGTATTTGGAATTTACTTTTTTTTGGTCAGTTGACAGAAAAAAAAAACAAGGTAAGGAACCTCAAGAAAAAAAAAGAGAGCCACATCTAATTCACTTAGTTTACAGGCATCAAAATTTCAAAGAACTTATTTCTCCTAAGAGACTCAGCAGCTTAAAAGACTTCTTCTTTATAAAAGCCTTTTTAATCCAGCAACTACTATATCAGTCCAATGGACTTCACCATTGCTACTGAGCATCACAACACCAAGTAGATTAATGTAGATTACACGTCATATTTTGACATCTAAAGGAGCCTTAATAAAGTCATTATGTATATATAAGAGAAAAATTCCTGCACAATTGTCGTATGAATAGACTTTATATGCTACATAGTTATGAGCAATAAATAAGCAAAGGGGTACAAGCATAGGTCACAAAAAAGAGGAAGAAATCTTTAAAAAATAGATTTAAAATAACTTTTTTTGTTGTTCCTACTTGCAAAATACCACAACCTGGCATAAAAATAACTGGGGAAAAATACAAAAATCATCTGACCTCTGTGTGTACAGATTATATCAGAAAACAAGTGAAAAAATGAAATATTAACAGAATCTCACTGAGCGGTGACCTCATTATATGTACCAAGATGGACAAATCATGTATATGGAAATATTTCTACATATAGAGCAGAAAAAAAAAGATTTTGGCTATTTTCAAAAACGCAGCTATGAAATATTTGTGCTGATTTTTAATCAACATACTTTCCGTAACGCGTTCATCCTGTCACCTGCTTTTCCCACTGCAAACCCTGGAAGACAGAAAACAGTCATTTTATTAGTGAGAAATGCATGCATCAGGCAGGAGCTTGAGAAAGACGATGGAAGAAAACAAATCACCATCAAGTTTAATCCCTCTTACTTCTACTCCATTGCACAGATTATATTCAGAAAATGGCTCTGAGAAAAACACATTTAATAGAAAGCAACAACTCATCCATTACAAATCCCTATCAACTGGATGCTGATTTGCAGTACGAAAAAAAAAAAAAGATGAGTAAGGTTTAAATTAAGACATTTCTTTTGTGCATTTGTTCCAGATAATTGAGTAATGTGATTGTTTCATCCAGAAAAAGTAATCTTTTGCCTAGAAGGAAGGGGAAGGAAGGACAAGGAGGAAGGCAATGCAGGTAGACCAGCTGTGTCTGCACGAAGAGTGGCTCCAAGGCCCAAGAGGCAAAGATGGTTGGGCTTGTGTTTACAAAACAGAGACCCTGAAAACAGTATTTCTGAAAAAAAAAAAAAAAAAAAAAAAAAAAACAGGCTTGAAAAACAGAAGAAAAATCAGGCTCTGCAATTGCAGGCTGGTAGTTAATCCTCCCTGACCTACTGGTACTTACTAGGTGACCTGTGGCATAGCAAAGCTCCCTCAAAAAGTATCTGCTGGGACATTAGCTGACCAGGCTGAGTGGACAGGCGGCTGTTCCACTGCCAGGATCAACCCTGTAGTCTACGGTCAACATGGACTGACTTCAAATTGCTTGACTTTACCTAGGTGGATTTCACTTTGGGGGGATTTTTGGTGTTTCTCCTGCTGTGACAGCTGGAGTTGTGGGTTACCTCAGCCACGGAGCCTAATCCAAAAATCAGCGGGCTGTGATCTGAGAGCCAGCCCTGACATTGTTTTCTTGCAGTCCTCGCGGCAGAAAGGAGCTGGAAGAGATCTAGGAGAGCAACAGCCCTGGGAGAGTGTGGTGCTTGCATCTTCCCAATGGATGGTGCTCTGCAAATCTGTAAGCAACTGGAAACGTGGCTGGCTTATTCAAGCTTCCACGTGCATCCCAAAAGCAGGGGCAGCTCTGCAGCTCATAATGAAAGGAGACTGTTTACATCCAAGCGGTGAATGCTCTTGGAAGGCATACACACCCAAAATAGATTTTTTCTCTGCTTCAGTCACGTAACAATGCAAATTTCCTGTCCTCTGCTATCAATATAATGCATCCTATATTCTCCCCATCCCGACAGATGCATATGACTTGAACTGTTTGCCCCAGAATTAAGCACTTTTTGGCTTTTTTTTTTTTTCCCCAGATGAATCTCATTTTAATTCTGCATAGTTTTCTTATTTGCAAGTCTGTTTGAGGTCTAACAGGATTTTTTATGTACATTGGTTTACATCCTCAGGAGATCATACAGCAAACTCTCTCGTTTGAAGGAGAAATTTAGTGCTTCATATTCAAGGGTGCTTCTTAAACAAAATTTATCCTACCAAAATAAAAAAGGCTTTAACTCATGGTACTTGAAAACTGAGTGAGAGATTAACACCATTTCCCACAGAACAGAACCAGAAGCATGGAAGTGCAGTACCGGGTGAGCATATAGCTCCTTTACAAATCACTTAACACTTAAGAACTCTTAGTACTGCCTTTTATAATTTTGTCCTCACATCATAGCCCATTGGCTCAGAATCTGAGCCAAGCCTGAGTCAACCAAAAGCAAAACACGTCCTGTCAAATAAAGGATGCCTAATAATTTTTGTAATTGACAGAGTGAAACACAGGACCTCAAATGCACTCAGTTGAGGGGGAAAAATAATAATAATGGGAGCTGCTCCTTCTCTACATTAGAGATCCAACCAACAGTGATAACTGAATTAGTTAGGAGGGTGTGGAATATTTCCTCAGCTCTTTACTTTGCAGGCAACCCCTTAAGAAGCAGCAGGGTAGTGATTTTTTGGTCTCTTCATTCAGCCAAGAGCAATTCTGAGCAGCAAAAAAGGCCCTTCTGGCCAAGGGCATTATGCACTTCCCTTGAAGAACGACCTGTTGACTACTTATTGCAGCATTTTGCAAATGCCTGCGAAGGGACGGCCGTACGATCCGCCTGCTCTGGCCAGCTCTGTCTTTGCAGTGTGTGAGCTTAGAAATAGGTGCAGCAGCAGCAGCAGGAGGGGAGGAGCTGGGACCCTCTCGGCAGCACTGGTTCATCCAGGCGAGCTGCCGTGCTGAGCGGGTTCGGTTACTTCCAGAAGTCACTTGTCCAGAAGTGCTCAGCAGCACAGTCATGCCTAGAGTTCGCTTCCAAGGAAAAATAAAACCACAGAAAAATAGAACAAACAAAAAACTACTCTCAATTCCTCTGGGAAGTATTCCTTCTCTAAGGAAAGTCTCTATTTACAGCCGGTGTATTAAATCCTCCATAATCTCATGTTTTCATCGATTTGTCTCATTTACTTCTTGCAGTTGACAGCGTTTCTATGGTTAGACTTCAAATCAGTGGTTGAACAGAGCTTTATAAATAGAAAACCTACAAATGGGTCAGGATGGGGATCACTCAAGTTACTACGAAATCAAAAGGCCATGAGTCAAATTCTATTTTTCACTAGAAATCTCAATAAAATATTTATAGCAAACCCAGAAAGTGGATTTCTTAGGACTGAACTTCTATAAAATAAGGAGGCTTCTTGAAAAGACTCAATGTAAAAAGAAACATTAGGGTCTTCTCCTTTGACAGATTTATTACAAATTGATACATAATAATACCTACATAATCCCTGCTGCTAAGTCCTGCCACTGGCTGGTTATAGCACTCTAGAATAAAAATTGTTCTTAATCACTGCATAGGATATGCCCCAACCCTAATTACATATCATGTTTTATATGAAATAAAGTGTCCCAGTGAATGTGTACATAATTTGATTATAAAGCATACATTTGTAGATGACTCGCAGCTCTCTGAGCTATTTTAATATTGCCTAGGGGAAAAAAAAAGGTGAATTTTCTTTTGTAAAAAGAGCATGTACAAAATATTTCTTTAAATCACCATGTCCTCTAAAGTCTTATTCCAAATAATGATTAATGTGGTACTTTTCACACACATTAACCGCACATACCTGCAGCCCCTTTTCCATTTCCAATAGCAACGACAGCACGAATTGATTTTTTCCGGCCTTCCTTTGCTTTCATGCAAAACACATTTTTCATCTGAAGAAAGAAAAACAAAGCAACTTGTTATGACACGGTCCAACTATATTCTTTTCAAGAGTCAGCTTATTAACAAGACATTAGAGGTTTATGATGAGGCCTTGCAATACAGCCTGCCTTTGTGAATGAATATCATCTGCAGTGGGACACTGGCTTTGAGGCAGTAAATATTTAAATGCTGCAAAGAATCTAAACTCAGATATGCAAAAAGTTGTTTGTCTGAGTGCAGTTTCTCTAACATATCCCCTCTGTTGTGTTTATTTGCATGACAGACATCCTCTAACACCATTAGTTTCAAGTGTGATTGTAATCGCGATGAAAAAACAGACAGTAAGGAAATGAAATAAATGAAAAGTGACATTAATGTTTCTCCCCACACCCCTTTACATTTTAACGTATTTTAGAAGCACTGTCAGGAATTGCTCAAGGCTTTACACGGGTTAAGTCCTGGGATTCAAATCTGCTTGCAGACAGCAGAAGGCATTGATTTGTAGCTCTTCTCATTACTGAGATGGCAGCTGCTAAAAAGATGACTTCATTTGAGAAAGGGGAGAGAGAAAAATGGTGTCTGATTCCTGGAACCAGAAATGTTAACAGAAGCACAGCAATAATTTCAAACAGAGATGCAACAAAGACATTTAGGTTGAAGTGATGGGGCACAACAAAAACTAGGGAGCCAGGGGGGCTTATGGTTGGGATCCTGGAGAGAAGGTTTGCTTCTGGCTCTCTCGAGTCTTTTCATCCCATGCTTTATAGTCTTCCCGTTTTAAAGGGTCTAATATATTATAGTCTTTCCACTTTAAATGGTCTAATGCATCATTTGAAATCCCTTGTCTATCTAGCTGTTGCTCTAGTTCCCTTGTTTTGTTTACATCCATCCACACACACACATCCACACACATCCACAAATGTGCATGTATTTTCTGCAACACAGTGAGTCTTGCCTCATCCTGCTAAGATTCGTGTCTCAGAATTACTAGTCAACACACACAATATACTTCATGGCTCATTTCTGTCTTTCCCTTCAAATATATCAAGGTCTACTTTCTTGAAGCACTACAACAATTTCTGTAAATTATTGCAGTAACAGTTAAATTAAACATGCATTGTTTATCCATGAATTAAGCAGTGCTCACTCTTTTTCAACATATACAGTTCTTCAGGAAGCCAGTTTGGTTGTAAAATATATTTTTAAGGAGATTATCGCAAAATACATGGTCATGGCTTGATCATTCTTGTTGGCATTCACAATAGAAAGAGTCCAATGACTTCCCTGGGTACAGGTTAGGAATTAGTACTTGCAAAAAAAAAAAAAAACCTTTTCATTTTCATTAAAGATGCTCTTAAACTCAAGGTACTCATATGTTCCAGAGAGAGTGTTTCAAAGAAATGCCCATGCTGCTGTTTGCTTATTCCAAGTTATTTTTCTTTCTGTGACCTTGCAGCTTGCATTGAAGAGCTAAAAAGCAAGTAAAAAATTCAAGTACCTGGGAAAACACGTTACTTACAGGAAGCAGCAACAAGGCAATATAGAAACAGGACTGAACCAGAGCGATGGTCTCTCCAGATGCACCAACACCACACTGGTTTTGCTCTACGGATATTAGTTCCTCCAAGCAACGAGGGGAATGGGCGTTTGCACAAACCCAGGAGCCTCCCTGTGGGACTATCCCTACAGCTCATTCTTCTCCCTCTCCAGAAGGTGGCAACAGGAACATGTGCAAGAAGCTTCTGCAGGGGCTGCCTCCTGGCACCCACCCTTGTGAGCGGGGAGGGAAGAGGCGCTCGTGGGCCTTGCTCGCTCCCGAAACGCCGGAGCGGCCTCCCAGGCTCACACGGGTGTGCGGGATCGTCCCCCTCCGGAGAGCGTTGGGCTGTACCTCCCTTCCCGCCTGCAATTCCAGCCTGCAGCCCCAAACATATCATTAAGCTGCGAGGGAATTAATTAAGGCACAATTAGTAGCTTGCCACTTTCCAAAGGCGACCTCCAAAGAGAGGCCGAGATTAAGGCAGAATTATCCTTATTTACTAGATTTTAATTTGAGACAGATTTAAAGCCTTTTTTAATTTGAAAACAGATGCGTGTTCAACCTCACAGCGTGCCTCAAACTGTCCCCCCACAGCTCCCACTCCACACTATCGACGTCAATGCGGGGGCACTGGTTACGGAACCCCTCCCAGCTACACCCTAAACCTCCAGCACCCCACTCCGCCAGGCTGGAGGGCACAGCTGGGGGTGCAGGCGAGCCAGAGCGTGACACAGAGGTTCCCACCTATACAGAGAGCGGGCCCGCGGAGGGCAGTGCCGAGGGCAGCACTGCAGGGGAAGGCGGATGGATCTCTCTCCTGCTAAGCCCACGAAGATGGGACCTTCTCAAAGCCCAGCGAATTTATCCGTCGGTGAATCTGTCCGTCCACGCCGCTGAACATACGTAGTCCCTCTCGCAGCTCTTAGTTGGAGTAAATAAAACATTTCTCTCTCGGAGAATGTGATTCAGGAGCTGCAGCCTCGCAGCAGCCGGAGGCACGGGGCAGATGAGAACTAACCATCTTGCACATCACGGAGCCCCAGCCCCTGAGCACAGAGCAGCGACAGATGCAGCAGGACCCAAACGACCTGCACTCACCTGCTCCTCACCCAGAAACGCAGGGGAAAGGACCACCTCCAAACTCAGCTGTACTTCGTGCAGGTGCCAGCATCAGAGCTGGAAACTGCCCAGGACATTTTTATCATCTATCTACAGACACAGTCAACATGACCCAGGGAAGAGAACGTGTCCCAGCAGCTCTGAAAGCCACCTCTGTAGCTACAACATCCCACAAATGCATTTTAGCCAACATCTCATTTGGAGTAAATTACTGCTCAGAGAATACCGGATATACCATGTAATTTTTCAGTCAAGTATGTCAAACAAGGGATCTCAGACACTGTAATTTCATGCAACATTTCTCTTTCACAAATCTTTTTTTTTTTTAGGTGCCATTTCCCGAAACAGTGGCTGGAAAACAACTTCCAAAGCCTTACAAAAAGAAATGCAGGTTTGGGATTCTGTGCATTAAGGAATTGTATTTTTGCCACAGAAAAAATATTACTGTGGTTTTAAAATACAGTTATTTGTGATGAGTCTACCAAGATTAATTCTGTGCTTTTAAAACAGACGCTTACTAATGGGTTTCTTGCTACTTCATGGAAAATTGAAGCTATGGCCCTATATTCTATTATATTAACAATCTCCCTTTGCATCTGGACAATTTATTTTTGTTTAGTGGCTGCAGAACAAATGACTACAGTGATGCAATTATCTCTTTTCACTGTTCCTGCTCCCTGCAGATAGCTGCATGCACTTCTGAAAAAAACCCACATATTAAGTTGCTGACAAACCACTTAGGGGTACTTAAGGTTCTTTGCATCATTTTTGCCCAATAAACCTCAGGTGTTTTGATTTTACTCCCTCATGCCCCCATAAAAGTTGTGCTTCTTATGCAAGCAGTTTCTGCATGGCTTGGTAAAGAAAGTCCTGTAGCATTTAATGTTCCCATCCCTGGAGGGTGCCAGGACAGAGATTCCCCCAGTTTTTGCTAAGGGCTGAATTCAGAACGATCAAATCATGGAACCAAATTCAGGCAACACAAACCTTCAAAGGAGCGTGGAAATGGGTGCCTGGAGGGGAAAAAAAAAAGGGGGAAAACATGGAAATGACCAGACTCAATATTAAAAAGTTACAGGTCTTGCCCAAACTCTTGGCACACGGGACCCCAGATATGAATTGCCAATACTGCAACACACTTCTGTAAGGTATTTCCAATCTCCATGTAACTCCAGTGAGATACAGTCTGGAAGGCAAACTCTTGGGGATAACATTCAAGGATTCAGCTCGATTCAAGGTTCAGATGACAGCCCAGGATGGGGCTTCGTTTGCTGCACGGTATCTTGACTATCAGACAAAATTATCCCTTCTTGAAGGCTCTCATCACTATCTTGAGGAAAAATATCACCCTCCCACTTTTCAGAAAACCCACTCACACTAGTACCTGGAAATAGGCTATTTACATTGATTTATTCCAACTTGGGAAGACCCAGATAACTATTTTTAGTACCTGAGTATTAAAAAGATCTTTTGTCCTCACTTCTTCCCTCTCTTCCCACACTCCTAGAAAGTTAAAAAAGAAAAAAATCCAGGGAAAAAAAAAAATGATAGGCAGCTCTACCTTCATCACAATAAAGAATGTGAGAGAGAGCCCTGGACTAAAATAGGAACATAAAGTGCTGTTGACATCAAAGGACCAGGACATAGATAATACTTGGCTCATGTCAGACTAAGCTCTGTACATAGACTGGAGCCCACCAGTGGCTTTACACTGCAATCTTCTGCACTGTTTCTGTATACAAATCGGGTATATTGCCTGACCTCAACACTCTAAACACTGAACACTCACATATAAACCAGTGTTAAAAACCACTTTTGTTTAAAAAGGCCTGTACTGTATTCTAACCATTGGGCTGCAAATAAGAACTACTCTGACACTGAAAAAACTGCACCCTAAACCACTGATCCAGCTACAAAGTGGCCACACTTGCATAACGTTATTGTTGGCATGTTGATTTTTGAAAAAAACAATTATTTAACAATGGATGCTAGACGACATAAAGCCTTGCAGTTGGAGTAAGAATGGCATATGCAACCTGTCAACTACAGCTATAAATTCATGCTATACAACAGTAAATGCTACTGTAGGTTTTATTCTCACAGTATTTCTTCCTATAAATGACATTCAAGCAAAACAGCTTTACTTTATAAGGAAATACCTGCACATGTTATTGCTCTCTCTTAACACGTAAGCATACATTTGTGGCAGCATAATCTTACCAGAAAAGGGGCTTTTGCATTTTTGTTCATAAATGCTACCATTTTTATGTTTTATGCTGAGAGAACTGCTGAAAATCAAGACAAAAAATGAGAAACAAACAAAAAATCAGCTTTTTTCCTGCAAATTGTAATTTTCCAGCAATTGTTTTAACCTCTTCTGCAGTTGTAAATACAAGGACAGTGGAAAAGACATACAGAAATAGCATTATGTATGCTCCCTATTTGAAGTAAAAATAATACCTGTTTATTTCAACCCCCCACTTGTTTTCAGAAAATTATGGGACTCAATTATCTCGGGCTCATTGCTGCCTTTGGACAACAGCAGAAATCTTTGCTGCTGCTAACATTTTTCTGCAAAAAAAAAAAAAAGCACCACTCCTGCCTTCTCCATTCATATCTGTGGCAACCTTATAAAACAATATAGCTCCAGCCAGCTCCTAAAAAGCTTTTTTAGTATTCTAATATAATGAAGCAACAAAACAGATTTACATAGGACATTGCAGAGCAACTTATTTTGCATTTAATCTAACGCACTTGACTGGAAATAATTATGCAGGCACAGAAGGGCCATCTTTAGTAAACATCTACTGCAAGACCCAAACCAGCTGGGACGTGCCACAAAAGCGAAGTAACAGCAGCTTTTTCCAAAGAACCCTTTTTTGGCTGCACATGAGGCTGATGCTAAGGGCTGATGAAGGTTTTCCCACTTACCTGCAACAACTGCGGCAGAGCCACGGTGAAAACAAAGCCAAACCTTGTCCTATACTAACCTGAATATTAAAATAAATGGCTTTGGTGCTATGAGGTCCTGAAAGCAATCGTGGTTTTACAGGAGTAAACCCAATTTGTTATTACACGTGGGCATGGCAAGCCTGAAGAAAACTGACTCTGTCCCACAGCCCCACGGCTTGTGCTTGCACGCTACACGGAACTACCCAAAGAGACCGTGCATGCCCAAACTGAAATGAAAGACAAGGAAGATTCATCCTTACACTCCTGCAGTCTTCATGCAACGCCTGGCAGACCGGAGCAGGGACTCAGTGGGGTGAAAACCTTCATTCTGCCAGGAGAGAAGTTTCCTGCTAATGCATTGAGTTGCAAACCACAAGTCTCACTGGGAAGGGGTTTACTCTAGCAGCTCCCTGTCCTCTCCAACTTACTCTATAGATATCTATAGGATATATCTCCAAGGTATTCTATAGCTCAGAGATATTCTCTATATATTTCTCTATAAGAAAGGTTGCAAGAATCAAGATCCTAAGCACTTGCAGTCCTGTCTTTGAGAGGGCCAATGACAAAAGTCTAGGGAAGAGGTTGGATGTGGAATCGCACCACTTCTTCTGAACTCGGTCCTCGTTTTTAGCACTTTGTGGCATGGGGACAGAGGCAACACCCAGGAGCTGCACAGAAGTGGATTCACGTTCGTGCTTGAGGCCAACCTCAACAAGTCCCTGCTCTCTGCTGCGTGTCTCAAATGCCAGGATTGGGTCTTCTCCCTGAAGAAGGCCCTCTTCCTGCTTTCTCAATATGCCCTGAAGATCAGTGCACCCTTGGCAGGTTATCTGCAGAACATCTGCCACAACGCCGTGGAGATGGACTTCCATTACCTCAGGCAGCTGCTTCTGAAGCAAGAGCTGCTTTACCAAACGGTGAACAACATGGAAATGGTGTTTGACCAAGGAGACCATCTGCTTGATCCTTCATCCATTTCTTTCCCTTAGGGACCAGACTTCTTTGTAGTTGTTATAATCCCACTCCCCACACCCCTCAACCCAAAAAAAAGCATTAAGGAGGTGTAAAATATAACTTAATATGCAAAATAATTACTCCACGAACACGATTTATGTAGTTAACCATACCATGCATCAGACTCTGCATCTACTTTTATCACCAGAAATAAAACACTGGCTGCACAAGAGAGCATCATTTCACAAGGGCTGAACAAAGCAAAACTCAGAAAAACAACAGCCTGAAAAGTCACAGCATCTACCTAAGCAAAACACACACCTATTTCACACAACTTTATCAAACATCTTAGCGCTTCCTAATGAATCAACTTGTTTCACACTTAACCACTGACCTACAACCAAAGCATCTGACTAATTTATAGACTCACTCAAAGAAATTTTAAATAAACATACCAAATTTGATTTAAATATATATTAAGCAAAGAAGCTGAAATCCCACAGCTATGGTGCTGAAGATTACAAGATAAAACAGGACTCAGAAAAAAAATAAAAAGAGGAAAAGGGAAAAATCTGTCTCTACTTTTATGGGAGCTACCTATGGAACTCAAGTCTACAAGTTCCCTTCCAACACAGACTAAGCTTAAATCTAAACCTTCAAGCAGACTTTGCTATATTATTTTAGAAGTCCTTCATTTCACCCCAAAGGCTCATTTACTTAAAGGAATTTTAATAAATTGTGAATTCTTTTTTTCTAAAACCCACCAGGACAATCTATTATGAGTACAGTAATTCCTACTAATGATTCATCTAAGAGAAATTCAAATAAGAGAAGGCTCCTCTATCTCTTCGGTATTTCAAAGGCTATTCATTTATTAAGAAACTAAACAGAAGCACACACATTTTCAAATACTCTTTCGTGAACCAATGATTTTAAACCTGAGATCAACGGATTAATTTTTCACTTTAAAATAAGCCCGCATACAAAGCATATAGCATAAATCAAAACATTTTATTATTATTATTATTTACTTAAATGATTTTTGTTGCATTTATCCTTCTTACTGTAATCCTTAAATTATTACTAAATAGGATTTGGCATGGAAATAGATATTCATACGAGCAGACAACCATCAGTACTGTTTTAACAATGCCAACTTTAAAGGTTGTTTCTGGAAGCCCAGACATACGCAGACCAGAATACATATTATGCTATGTAAATATGCAGTAGATAAAAATAACCCATCTACTGTTGCCACAAACCATCTGTGATATTAAGTGTAAATTTGCTTCTCAATCTATTTTCTATCATCTCTTATCTAGGCATCAATGACAAATCTCACAAGAATATACTAAAATATCTAATAAAACAGTAGAATTTGTGATACTGAACTCAATTTTACAGGTCTGTATCAGTTTAGATATACCTAATTACAGGTAAGGGGAATCATCTTGAATTTCTGTTGCTGCAAACTCAGAGATGCTGCAAACTCAGAGATAACAATAAAAGGACATACAGAACATTACATATGAGCTGACAGTTAAGCTCAGGTCTTTCGAAAATACATATTCTCTTAAGATTCAGCCTGAAGCTCATTAAAGGAAAAAGATGTCTCT
>JAVCKT010010097.1:0-45686 GCA_032273925.1 Rhynchotus rufescens | reverse complement strand
CGTGTGTTTTGAGGCTAAGAGCTCCCTGGCACACTAAGCTCCCTGGCAGCTGGCGTTGCCTGCCGAGTGCTGTAATGTCCTCTTTGGAGCTGGCCCAGCCCTCCTGCTGGTGGCCTGGACGGAGGCTCATGGAAGCACATTCTCGAGCACCTGCTCCTTTAGCAGCCTCTGAAATTGTGTTGTGTTATTACCACTGCAGGGACCAATTGCTGCTGCCTGGTGAAATGGATCGAATCCTAGTGCTCTGTCTCCAGCTGCCTCTTGCATGTAGCAGTGGCCAGAGCACCTTGGGGCTGTGGTGACTCATTATTAATGGTAAATTTTGTGGTGGTAACCACTGGTGGGGAATTGCCACCACTATTTGTTTAGGAAGGCGTCAGTGAGTTAGCCACTTTCCTGTCCTGCTGCCTTTGTTCTCCCTGCCAGATCCTAATTTAATACACCAAATGAAACTGGATGTTACAGGGAGTCCTCCAGCATGCACTCTGTGCTCACACATCCACTCACCTCACTCGCTGCTCTGCTGTTTCCTTGTGATTTATGGCCCACTGGCAATCCACATGGAGCAGGACTGGAAACATTGCACTGAGTGAATCAATTACAGCATACTAGATTGATAGGACACCTACAGTATTTAAAAATAATTGAACTGTGAAATGGTTAAGTAAACTGAAAAATTCTATAAGCATGAGTGCTAGGTAATTAGAAATGGCAACTGTAAAAGAACAAGAGTATATTAAGCAGCAGCAGCAAGAATAAATGTTAAATTTCTGGTACTTTGGAGGTCTGTTTCTACTTTCAGTCTGTAAAAGCTATCATCAAATCTAAATCTAAACATGATAGGAATCATAGAATTGTTAAGGTTGGAAGGGACCTTTAGAGATCATCTAGTTCAACTTCACTTCACACGCAGGATCACCTAGAGCATGTGGCACAGGGCTGCATCCAAGCGAGTTTTGAAGACCTCCAGAGAAGGAAACTCCACAACTTTTCTCGGCAGCCTATTCCAGTGCTCTGTCACCCTCACTGTTAAGAAATTTTTTCTGAAGTTCCTGTGGAACTTTTGATGCTTTAGTTTGTGGATGTTTCATCTAGTCCTATTGGTAACCACCACTGAAAAGATGCCGATCCTCACTCCCTCCCTTAGCATCCATGTTGCCCTTCCCCAGCACACCTTGATGAGGCCAAAATCTGCTACCTTCACCTGTGTGAGATCAGGATGTTGTCCACCTTGAGGTCACTGCACATGACGTGTTTGCCGTGCAGGAAGGCCACAGTGCTGTTCAGCTGCCACATGAATATGTTGTTGAGGTCAACGTCAGGGCCATGCACCAGCAGGTACTCATTCATGTTGTTGCCATCGCAGAACTCTGTGACAAACCAGAGGAAACAGGCAACCTTGGGGTCGGTGCAGCAGCACCTCTTGAGGCAGGTCTCCATGAGCCACAGGCGGCTCTCAGAGCAGCTCCAGTGCTGCCTCAGCAGCTGGAAGAGGCAGCTGCAGGACACACTCCTCCAGCTGCACCACGTGCTCGTGCTGCCTGCCGATGCTCCACAGAGTCCAGAACTCCTGCAGTGGAGTGGCTCCTTGACACAGCTGGTGGTTCTGCTCCTCACAGAGCGCTCCTCTTTCAGCCTGAAACATTTAAATCAGAAGTAACACTCATGTTGTCTAGTTTTCCATTTCTAATGACCTAAAGTTTCATTTTGCAGTTTCAGAAGTTCATTCAGTTTCTTTATTCATATTTACATTGATTTCATTGAGTTTCACAGCATATCAATAGTGGGAATGCATGATATGCCATGTGATAGCCTATCATATTTACTTCATTTTTGAAGTACTTCATTTACTTCATTTTTTACTTCATTTTACTTCATTTTTACTTCATTTTACAATAATTTTCAATTATTGTTTCATTAGTAATGATTTGCTATCTTTGTTTCAGGTTCATAATATCTTCTGCTTGTATTATATTGACAGATTGTTGCATAACCAAAGTTGTAAGGCTTCCTAGCTGCCTGTAGAAGTTCATTTATCCTAGCAAGCAATTATTTACAGTAATAGTATCATGGAGTCAATGGGACTATTAGCATACTCAAGAGGAGTGAAGATGATACAACAGGACAACACATACCTAATGATTTAAATATCTATTGCAGTTGAAATATGGAGCCCCTTCATGCCTTCTGAGTTCAACAGGAGCTGAAGGAGTTCAGCATTATTAGAGACATTTAGCATCTCCCAGGGTTAGCCCTCTCTGCCCCAGCGAACTCTCTTCATCAAAATGACATTTTTAACTGTTCCTCACAATAAAATACTACAATTAAAATAGATGGTAAAAAAACTGTTGGTAAAAAAACTGTCATTATTTTTGGAATAATGTAAAATAACTAGTCATTAAAAATAATATCTAGGAAAATAGTTGTAACTCTAACTTCAGAAACACACTGTGCAGCTTGTGAATTTTAATATATGATACAGGCTATATGTTTTATCAGTATACTGTTCTATCAGAAAATGGGAGTCATGCTTCTAGGAGCATGACTCTAGGAGCATCACACAGTTTTTATAGTAACATTGCAATATACCTCTGGAGGAGAAATCACACTAAAAAAGTAAATAGCAATATTCTTTGAGATTTTAGATTTTTTTTTCTCATTTTGCCAGCCTGTTTTAGCATGTATAGCATATGTCTGTTTTCCACACCTATGCATAACAATAAGAAAGTCTGATCTGTCGTATACCATCAACAACCCATGAGAAATTTTATAGAAATATTTTCTTTTTTTTTTTTGGGGGGGGGGAGAGTATAGTTATATATATATATGTCATATATAGCGATATATGATCAAAATATTGTCTTCCTTTCATCTCTTAAAAAGATGGAAATATGCCTTCTGTCTAGCACGATAATTTGCTTAATTTAATGTACATTTAGTAATGTTAACAAGGGAGAAATGTTTAACCTAAGGTACTGTACTTTGCACTCAGAATAAATTGCCTCTTTAAAATGTGCTTGCATAGTCTATGAATCTTAACTCTCAGTCCTGGTGAACAGCTCCTCTGATACTCTATGTTGGAGGAAAATGTCCATTAACTTTCAGGACATTTCTGGGAAACTAATCCCCAGGGAGGATGAAATTCAGAAGAGTCTGGCAAGTCTGAACCTTTGATCCACTCTCCACACAGCAAAACTAGACAGGGTTATGCCAAAGACTTTAACAAAAACTCTTGGGGAATTCTCAGTCCACAAGTATCTGCAATCTTTACAATCTAAGATACTTCTCAGTAGGTAATATCTCAGGATTTTAGGTCTTTCATATGCAAGTCAGTTTGCAGGAATGACAGGACGAAATGTGGTTGAAAACCTCTGGTTAGCCCTCTTGCTCTACCCTATAGCAGGCACTGACTTAGTATGCAGGGAGTTGTTTAAAGGGTTTAAGGAAAAGCATCACTTTTGTGCTTCCTTGTCTTTGTCCCTCTCTTTAAAAATAATTAGATTACTGCCAATTTAAAAGCCTATGACAGGTAATATGTGGTTAAATCATTTTTCAAGACAAGGGAATTTAGATACTGGTGAATGCCTTGAGATATCTGTCAGAATTATGTTTAAAATAAAAAATGGTTCCCTCTGCTATATACTACAGAGCCTAATATGCTGTTATTGACAGTATTGGAACAATAGTAGCAAAATCATTCCTTCTTGATGGTAGGTTACTGTGGAAGAGCTACTCACCTCTCTTAGCATTTTAAAACACACTGCTAATTACAATAACTATGTTTTGCGTTAGTAGCTATACAGAAATCTTTTGCAGAAACCTAACTCCCAAATGAGACAGACCACCATATTATTTCACTGGGTTTTATGTGATAGTTTTGGCATGAGAAGGTGGTGACAATGCTACAGAACTTCACTCGTTGACTGTGATAAGTGCAGCAACAAAAGAAAAAATACTTAATATACAATGAAACCCAGCATCTGTTACTGTTCTTCCAAGACTTTTTAATATCTTTTTTTTATATTTGAAGAGATTTTAGTCAGCATTCCAAAAATTGTGTTTAAAAGGCAGCACATCAAAAATCTACAGATAGTGCTTAGGTGATTCTAGTTAATTTAATGGAAATTGGCAGTGAATGTCAAAGGAAATACTGTTGAAAGTCTCAGTCTTGCAATATAGATGAAATATTCCAGCTTACTTAGTAGCTCAACTTTGTTTCATAATTAGTTTTCTTTGTCTAGCTTCTAAGTATCTATGAACTGGATTTTCTAGATGGATCAAAGAAGGTGTTTTTAAATAGTCAGTCCTCAAGAGGAATATTTCAGGTGCTCTGAAAAGCTCTCCTTAGCTTCCAGCAACTGTCGTTCAAGCAGCCTAGTTGTGGGAGCTGATCTATCTATTCTGTATTTTACTTGTAGACTCCAGCTATAAGTTCCATCTCACTCTGGGAAAGTCTGAAGTGATTTTGGTTCCTGTGCAAGTCAATGGATACCTAAATGTCTGTGAAATGGTAGTCTGGCAGCAAGGTAATCCTCCTATATTTCCTTTAATGACAGTCTTTTTCACTGCCACCTTACCTCATTAATCCTGTCTCCAAAAGGTAAAAAAGAGGTTCGTTATATCCACATAATGGGTTGCATGTGTTTTCAAGTTCTTTTCTGTACTGCCATTTCCCTGACCTCATGAACTAAATGAATTAAAGTTTCTGAATCACTTTGCATCCTATAGGACTGTCAACTCGAAAGCATATGCCATTTGATACTTCAATAAATTCTTGATAATGTTCTCCCCCACCTTTCCTGTGTAAGCTCCGAGGCTCCCTGCTCCCTGTGCAATGCCTGCTGAGTAGCTGAGTATACAGGTAGCTTAGTCCACATTTACAGACTGTAACAAGGAATAACCTACAGACTCCTAGGAGGTTTCCATGAGTACATGTAGGAAGGAAGGAGAATTTATTTTACTGATAAACTGGCAAGGTAAAACCTCCGCATATAACAAAGAGTTAATCCATGGGACTCTATCCAAATCTTTGTATCCTATCCTCATAGGCTTTTTTTGAGCCTCAGAGAAAAGCATTGTAAACTAACTTGCCACCAGAAAGGAGGCATTCATCAACATATGTCGTCAGCAACATGCCATTGCCTCATTTTCCTGGTGAGGAAAAGAAACAAAAAGACCAAATGATTTGGCCAAGGAAATGAAATCAAATTTCTTGAGTTCTGTGCAACTGCTGGAAGTTTTGGATCAACTTTCCTCATCACTATTGCTTTGAGTTTTGCCCTAAGAAATCCAGTGCTCAGCTGCAGGTGGTCTACACTCTTGAGTCCCACTTGTTTCTCCAGGGCAAGGAGCTGTTTTCTCCCAATCATTAAATAAACTATTGGAAAAGGCACTGTTTCAAATAAAAGATTTTATCATTTACTGCTGAGTGAATACACATCAATAATTGCTCTCATCTTCCCCGCAGGAGCTGAGGCACTGGGGTGAGCAGCAAGCTTTCTGGTGCTTCATAAAGCTCAGAGATTAGAGGAGTCCCTGGAGCTTCTCAGAAGGAAACCACTCTGTTTTCAGTGCATAGCTCTAAGGATGCAACTTCAGGGAATGTGCATGTCAGGAATAAGCCCAGACCTTGACCTAGAGAGGCAAGTGACTTGGTACTGCTGTGCACAATCTTGTTTTCAGTCTCTTTACCTCATATATATCCAAAAAGCAATCTTATGAGGTGGTGGAAAAGGGGCTTGAAACAGAGGATCTCAGAGAAAGCATCCAGCATGACACAGAATTTGACGGGAAGCTTTCCCTTGGATGAAACATCAGCAGTCTTTCCCTCTGTGCAGGCTAGCTCTGCTCTTACTCTTTCTGAAGTTATTAATAATTTTTACTTCTTTCCACTTTTGCAATTTTATGGGATTTTTTTTTTTTTTTTGGTGGCAAGTCTTTGACCTTTTTTTCAATGAACTTGCAGTGCTTGTGTGTCTGAGAGTGCAGACTCTCGGCTTGTTTGCAGGAGCAAGTAACAAATCAGATAATGTCTGTGTCACTGGTCTAAAGAGAATAAATCTCTTTAAGAGCATAAATCAGTCTCCTGATGCTTGTCCTTGTAGAACTTAAGGGTAGCATAACTATCAAAGAGGACAGGGATCAAGGGTGGGAACAGCTAAACTATGTTGCCATGAGTTTTTAAGCTTTTGGTAATTAATTAGTGATAGTGGGAACCAATCTGCAAATGTACTGAAAACCTACCCTTCCTTACAATTTTGCCCAATCTGCAAAAAATACCAAATTGCTTCAGTTCTGGGAAGATCTTGAAATATCACGTGTCAGTTGGAATATCTCAGATGAAAGTTTGGACAAAGATAGAATTTTAGGAATTATGAGCAGAGGATGGGAAACTTGAAGCTCTTTTTTTTAGCTTGGTTTAGATAGGTTTTATTTCTGTTTGGTATGAGGGGTTGTGTTTCTTATATATATAAATAAAAAATCTTTTTCTTCTGTAAAATATTACCTATGCCTCCATGAATGTCACTTTTTGGCATAGTAATTTGCAGGAAGGAAGTAAATAATTCTGGATGAGAATATGCTTTTTATGCACTCAAGCAAGCCAAGGCATCTCCCAGCTGGGCATGAAACATTGATTTTGATTCTGGCCAACTGCACAGTCACATTAAATTGCTCCATCAAACCTATGCAGGCTTGAAACTTCATTGATCCAGCCTCGAAGAAGCACTGCAGGCATTGCAGTGTTCCCATTTTAAGCTTTCTCATTGTGATTGTCCAGCTAATGGCAGCATGTAGGCAGGAGATGCTCGAGGCCAGCACTTCCTCACTTTCCAGCATCCACCAGTTGCTTTTTGCACGAGCTGTGCCAGTTTTCTTTGCCCTAACTCAAAGCAGACTTGCAATCAGAAGAGCACTAAATATGTTCTTTTCAGTCTCTGCTAAGGATCAGGCCTGGCACTTCTTGTGCAGAGGGATAGGCCAGAGGAGATTGCTCTGCTCAGAGCTGTTTCTGAAGCCATAGGCAGTCCTGTATGAGCCTTGGTTTTCCGTATGTTTTTTCTTATACATACTAAAATCCAGTGTTTCGCTTGCTTACTGTTGTAGTGTGCTTAATATAACACATATCCAAACATGTTACATTCTATAAAAAGAGTAAAAAGGGAGGTATCCTTTCTAAATAGGAAAATTATGCTGTTACAGAATTCTGGTGGGAAGTTTTCATGTTAGTTAAGGACAGCCTGTTGCTTAATGGACAAAATAATGGCTAACTAAATATAGTTAAAGGGTGAGTTTATGGTAAGCCAATTAATGATGGACATTAGTAACATTTAATTAATTACCAAGGAGGAGTTATGGTTGAGGAGCTCTGGAAGCCTTTGAGTTTCTCAGCTTCAGCTAAGCATTGGTTTAAAAATGTAATAAGCTGAGAAGCATACTAGCTGAAATCAAAGTGAGGAGTTTTTGAAACAGCCAGTTGGGGAGAAGACGGATCTAACACCATGAAGACAAATTATTTACTAAGCAAAATTACACGGAAATATTATGACCAAGAAAGCAGATCCAGCCTTGCAGGCAGAAAACTATCATCTGCTTTAGGAAGAAGCGAGATTGTTATCAAAATCCAAGTTAAATGAAGGCGTTATCTAAAATAAGATGAGGAAAGAAATCTTAAAATGTGACTGACAAATCTGGACAATTTCATAACTAAAGGAGAAGTTTTGGAATTTCATTTGGAGATGAAGATGGAAAATGTGAATCTGTGCTGCTTTATTTCTCATGAAAGAAAGCATTAACCTGTAAACAGAAGCAAAAAAAGATTTTTCATTTGTTCATTCTCTTGGAAATTAATTTCCAGACTGCCCTGAAAGTCTTAGCTTCTACTTGAAAATCAGAAGTGCAAATGATACGACAGCTGATTTGTAGAAGAGAAATTTGACTGAGATGGGAAATGTTAGTTTCAGAAAGCTTTGAGTTAAAATAGTTAATACTCTTTTAACATAAAGGGCTTTAAAAGGCTGGAAGGGAACTATATAAGGTTCAAAAATGCTGATATTTCAAGTGTAGTTTTGAAAAGAAAGTCCAGTTCAGTACTGCACTTATTAAAACATTCCCTTGCAAACAAGGAAAACCAGGCTTGATATTGCCGACATTTCTGCAGTAAAAAGTAAAACACAAAAGTATTGTAAATATTTCTTTTCTAATCACCACAAGTTTGTGAAAAGGGTACAATAATCTTTCCCTTAAAGATTATATGAAGAGCCTAATCAATGAGACAGGACAGAACTCTGTTCTTTCTAGTACCCATGGCAGGATAGAGAGGGTCCGAATTCCTAAAATCTCACTGAAATGCTGTTCATTTATCTGGTCTTTATGTGGTGTTTACTGAATGATCTCTGAGCCCTCACTCATTTACTTCTCCGTGAGCCTCAGAGTAACCCAACACATGCTTTGAGCCTCCCGGTAATTAAGTCACATTTTACTTCCTTTCTGATTCCCCTGTGTGTCTTCAAGCTGCATCTTCTGCAATGTACTCATACAGAAAATATGAGTACATTTCCTTGCCTTGCCTTCCCTTCCCTTCTTTTCCCTTCCCTTCCCTTCCCTTCCCTTCCCTTCCCTTCCCTTCCCTTCCCTTCCCTTCCCTTCCCTTCCCTTCCCTTCCCTTCCCTTCCCTCCCCTCCCCTCCCCTCCCCTCCCCTCCCCTGCCCTCCCCTCTTGTCCTGTCCTGCAGGGAAAGGAGGGAAAAAATTCCCCCAGGTCTGGTGTTCACAGAGTCCCATTCAGCACCAGCAAATCCATACAACAAACTGGGCGAAGCGACTCCGGGCCTTGAATAAACAAGGTCCCAGGCAATTTAGCCAGGTGCCCGTCATGTTCGGGTACCCGCAGGATCAGAGCCTGAAATGCAACCAAAATGTTAATTACAGCTTGAAACTTCTCATTTCTCCTCGCAGCCAGTGCGTCAAAGCAGCGGGTTGGGCGTGCAGCAGCCCAAGGGAATTGCAGGGGGCTCTGGGGTGCCTAAGGATAATTTTTTTTCCACTAAGGATTTGGATCAAGATAGAGACTGATCTTAAGAGTTTGCTTCAGTGGGGAGGGATTTGCACGTATCTTAATACAGGTGCAGATTCAGTGCTTGTACCCCCTACATTAGCATGGGTAAGGTACCTATGCAAGCTGTGCCACAGAGTCATAGGCAAAGAGAAATTGCTTCTTTTCTCTTAAAAATACATTAAAATAATAATAAAAAAGCCCATAATTGCATTGAAGGGGGGTACCCTGCTCCTCCTGACATAAAGCTGCTCCCTAGCACTAGGTAGCAGATGCTCCATCTCACGGTGCTGTGCATCCAGCCCCAGCAATCCTAATAACGCCAGCTCAACACATGCTGAGGTTACCTGCCTGATCCTGCAGGAATTCCCTCTTCCAGCCAAAACCCACTTGGACGACTCCGATAGGAGAAATAAGTGTGGCAGGTTCAGGAGGGACTGGGCATCACCAAAGCAGGTGATGGGCAGCACGTGATGATTCCTCCCTGGGTCCTTTTCCTACCTCTATCTCATTTCTCAGCAGGAAAAATAAATCAGGTTTCTTCTCCTCCAGTCTTTTTGACGCTAGGTGGGGAAAGAGCCCCGTGAATCTGGTGGCGGCAGCTCATGGTCCCTATTCCTATCCCCATATCCCTATTCCTGGCGCCGGTGGCCAAAGCAACACGAGCCACATAGCCAAAGTCATTTGAATTAAGCTTAAAGTGGATTAGTTAAACTGCGCGGATTCCTTTGTAGACTCTCAGAATTAACGTCGCCCTGCGTCTCGCCCCCTGCTCTCACTTCCAGCCACGGCTCTAATGCAATTTAGATTAATCGCCCTTAAAATCCCGCCTGCAGCTTTTTCTGGATGCATCCCGTTTGCTCCTGCATGGACAAGCCCTGACCCATCCCGGCTGCCCGGGAGGACTCGGGCACATACCAGGGCACCAAAACAACCCCCAATGTCCATTTTCACCTCACACTCCCCTGGCCATGGGGTGACTCGGCCTTGCCAGCAGTCCCTGGTGCTGCCCATGCACCGGGCAGCTCCGCACCGAGCTCCAGGGCTCCTCTTGGCCCTGTGCCTGGCACCAAAGCGACACCTCCTTCCCGTTTGCAGAGCTGCTCCGGCAGGAAAGCAGCGTCTCCTTTTATTTTATGGCTCGTCAGGAAAGTAGATAAAACCAGAGATGCTGAGTCTATTCCTATGTATATGAATCATTCCGTCTGCTTCATATTGATCTTACGCTGCCTGATTTTATCCCTCTCTGCCCACACCACCTCCCTGGCTACCTGTGAAATCTGAACAAGACCGAAAATGAATAGTATTTCTTAAAGCTGGGGGATTTTCAGTGGATTTCAGCAAGGTTAGGAGCATTATTTTCCAGCTCTTTCATCTTACAGAAGTAACCCAAGCCTGCCACAGCACCGTGCAAGGCCTGCAGGCCATCGTTACCATTAAAAACACCCTTAGACCCGCGGCTGTGCGTGGGGATGGATGCCAGGGGCACCCTCGCTGCAGCAGCCCGTTGCAGACGGGTCCCCTTTGCGCTCCCCGGGCTGTGTGCGCTACAGGCACCGCTGCATCTGCGCAGGACGCTGGCACTTACACATCCATCCGCACGAACGTGAGTACGGATAGGCACTTGCAGGGCAGAAGGGATGAAGGCAGCGCCCAGGATGCTGTTTGCAGGGGTACCAGCCCCCGCGGGACGCGTGTCCCCCTCCGCGTGTCCCCTGGGCGCATCCCGATGCGGCGCCGGCCGCAAACGTCCCCGCACGGCCAGCCTGGAGCCGGGCGGCTCCGCCGGGAGCAGCGGCCCCTGCCCCTGCTCTCAACCACCTCCTCTTCACAAATCCTTTTCCTATTTTCTAATACACTGAACTATGAAATTGGGAGTGCGAGACGCAGGAACGTGAGCCTGCAGAGCCAGGACCTTTCCAGCGCCATGGGAGCTGCTAGGCAGAACCATGGGAATATCCCCAAGCACCTATGGATACTCCCATGCAAGGCCTCGGGACATCCCAGCTTTCCCTTGAAAACTGTTTTTCCCTGTTTATAGCTGGGCTGCTGCAAAAAGACGAGCAGGAGGTGGTGAAGCAGCATTTCCAAAGGGAGCTCTGTGCCTCGCTCCTGCACGGCCAGAGGAGCCGTGTTCCTGCTCGAGCCTGGTCGCTCTCAGCGGTTCAAAATTTAGAGTTTCCTCCAGGCAAAATACCTGTGCGTTGAGAAATCTAGCATTTCCTCCAGGCAAAATGCGTGTGCATCCAGAGCTGCCCCGTTTTCCTCCCGGTGCAAAGGCAGCCAAAGTGCCGAGGGGAGTGCTGGGGCGCGCACCGGCCGCCAGCCCGGACCTGCCTTGCAGGAAAGCTGTCGGTTCCGGCAGAAACAGCATCCAAAAATGAACCAATTCTGTGAAAACTCCAAGTTAGACCCAATTGCATATATGAGTCGGGAAAAGTCAGCATTTACCCTCTGCTTTCATAGGAAGCCCGCCCTTCCTCCGCTGTTTTAGGGGAGGAAATAAATTTCCCCTCCTCTTGTTTCATTCTATCATCACGCAAACAGTTTGGGGAGAAGGATATTTAAAATGCTGAATTAACGTACAAATGTAAAGGAAAAGCCCAAAAAACCAAAAACAAAACACCAAAAACCATGCCCCACAAGAGCAGCATAAATATGGAGAAAAATAATTGTGCATTAATGCTAATTGAAGCAGCTAGGGCCCCACTTACACCGTTTTGAATATGCATCAATTGAGCAAAGAATTAATGGGACTTAAAAAAAATGCACACAACAAAACCCAGCAAAACTGCCCCCACTTCTTTTTCACCGTTAATATTGCTGAAGTGTTTTACATCCTGGGAATAAACATCAGCTTGCAAGAATTAACCCATGCAGCATCATACTCTCACCTAATGTTATGAGCAATGATTACTACTATTTGCAGATTCCCCAGAGCATCCCGGGGCAGGTCCAACATGGAAAAACACAAGAGGGGCCAGCAAAGCCCTTGGTTAAGCTGCTTCCCTGCCTCAGTTTCTGCGTTGCCAGCGGGAGCTCGTCTCCCTTCTCCCCTGTGGCCGGAGGCAGCTCAGCTCCCTGCGCTTCTCCTTGCCATCGTCACCGTTTCCGCGGCCGAAACGGCTCCCGCTGTTGCTGCATTTCCATACGTGACCCCGAGGATGCAATTAAAATTCCTATATAAATTACTGCCTGTGCTAATGGGGAGGCAGCAAGCGCTGCGGAAGCCGAGGGCCACGTTCATCCGCGGTCCCGCAAGCAGCGGGGAGCGGCCGGGATAGGGCAGCTAGGTGATTAAAATTAAGATTTTAAAAAGAGAACCTTTTGGGAGGGGGGAAAAAAAAAAAAAGAGGGATTTTGGAAATAATGAGCAACGCATGAATAAACGATGAGTGACTGCGAGGAAAGTTGGTTATTGCTTTATGGAGAGTCCTAATTTAATTAAGGTGCAGGATGGAGCTGTCTAGAGGTTGGCAGCCTGTGTCCCAGGAGCGCCCGGGGCTTCTCCCATAGGGATCGTCACCAATGGCTCTTCTGAGCCCAATTCCTGGAGCAAAATCCCAGGGGACCAGGAAGCCAGAGGTGCTGCCAGCGTCGGGCTCTGGCCATGGGACTGCACCAGTTGGGACCATTTAGCCCAACCTGCTCTTGAGCAGGAGCCACCTTCGCATCCTCCTGCAGATCCGGCTTGGGAAAACGCCCCGGCTCGGATGGGTCAGTCACGGGCTGCTTGGGGAAAGAGTTTGGTCCCCGGCTTTCCCGATCCCACTCACCTTGTGCACACAGAAACTGGGATTCCCAGATACACGGAAACCCTGGGATTCCCAACCCAGTATGCTCCAAAGCCTCTGGCTTTGCTAAAATCCTGAAAAAAAAGGTAGTATTTAATATTCCCAAAACAGGGATGGCAGCAGTGACCACACTCAGTTTACCTGCACCCTCCTTGCCCAGACTTGCTCTATTTTGCTGTTCCCCAGAGCAGGAACGTGTGTCCCATCCCTTCCCAAGGGATTCCCGTGATCCCGCGGCCGCAGCGACTGCATCTGCAGGCAATGCCGCCAGCTCCCCGCGCCTGGCTACCTGTCCCTTAAAAACCACGGGGAAGAAAACGCTGCTTTGTTTTGGCCTGCCCAACACCTAAAGGACAGCAAGGCTGTGTGCAGCTGCTGTGTCTTTTGTGGCACTTTAAATAGAAATTCTTTCAATTTTTTGAGAAATCTGCTGGTGAGACAACGAGGTTGCATTCAGGCAAACTGCTTGTTGAGCTCCTGCAATTACGAAGCCGCCCCAAAGTGGCTATCATTTGCTGCAGAAATGTTTTCCAGGCAGTGCAATAGTGGTAAAAGTAGGAGAAAAAATCAATAGCTCCAATCCCATTGGCTTGATTTTACCAATGAGCCGTGCTTTGTGCTGTAAAAGCTTCGCTAATAGAAAATCACTTCAGGTAGCAGAGGTTTGCGCTGACCAGAAACAACTCGGTGTGTGGGTGCATGGAGGGGAAGCTCATGCCAAAAACTGGCAGGGAATTTCTGAGGTTTTAAAACCCAAATCTGGCCAAAATAACCCATTTCGCATCCATTTAAAGCTGAATCTCCTTCGTTTCACAGGGGTCCGAGTGCCTGCAGAACCAGCTGGCTCAGCCAGCCTGGGAATTATGGGCAGCAAGGGCAGATTTGCAAACTTGGAGGGAAGTTTGGGGTCTAAATCGCATTTACTGCAGTGTCTCTGCTCAGGGTCAGGTGGGGGAAGGACAATAACCTACCCACCTGGTGCTGCCATCCGAGGGCTGAAACGTCCCTGGTTTTGCCATAGCCCAAATTTCCAGCAGATTCCTGCCTCCTCCAAATGCCTCCAAGTAACCAGGACATTCAGGAGAGGGAAAAGCAAAATCCAGACCAATCCTGGGCAACTCCGGGATCGCTTCAACGCTCGTCCTTCCATTTAACCTCTGCTAATGTTATTTCCCCCCCGAGAAGCACAAACCGCCCCTCCAATTTTGGAGGCTTAGTTTAATAACCCTGCTGCTACGCACTGAAATCTTTTAATGGCAGAGAAAGGCTGAGGATCGCTGTATAGATGAAGGATTTCTAAGAAGCCCCAGCAATACGTGCCATAATAAGCTGAAATGACTGTTTTAAAGGGCAAACGGAGCAGTATTTCCTGCGAGGAATGCTTGGTTGGAGGGTACCCCTGCCTGTGCCCACCCCATCTCTCCACCTTGATGCTGAAGGGCTAACACGCATTTTACATTTAATTGATAAAAGGAGGAATAGTAAAGCACAGCTGGGAGCAAGCACCGTTCCAGCCTTTGCTCTGCTCCGTGCACTTTGCTTTGGGCTCAGTTATTACGTAGGGAGATTCCTGGGACTTGTTTGTGCCGTGACTTGGATTGCTCCCCCTGGCTCACACGGCAGCGGACGCTGTTTCCTCAAGAATTAGATCTCTGATGGCTGGATTTTTAAATACCAAACTTCAACAAAGCTGCAGATTTAAGAATCTCACGCATTCTCAGGGCAAATGGAGATTCGGGGCGGGCTCTGCTCCTTGCAGGGCCTTATCAAAAATGCCATGTGCGAGACACCACGGGCACCCAAAACACGCTACACCCACTGGGACCAGCTCCTACCTTGAGAAGCCGGGTTCAAGTCAAGGCAGGCACGTTCTAAATTCCCAGCAATTCCCAGCGCATCCCATGGCAGCTCCGGGCGCAGCATCCGCACCGCTTCCTCCTCCTGCTCCCCTTTGCATCCATGCAAATGCACCACGGCTGCCCCCAAATGCAGCAGTGCTTTTCCTGCCCGAGCTTTAAGTTAAGAGCAATCAGTTATTTGTGTGCAATATCTGCATTTTTTTTTACCTCTGTTGAAAAGGCTCAGCCATTCCTACCAATGCTCTGACACACAGTTATGCGTTTTTATAATATCAATCGATAAGGTAGGCCAGCGATGCGCACAGGGGGAACATATCGCCGGGGATCTAATTAGTTTTTATTACTCTAGTAACTCAACGGGTGGACCTGATGCTGTTAAAAAGAATGAAAGCTTTATCCATAATTATTCTTCCTTTGGAAGCACGTATGGGCGCGCACGGGCAAACCTAAGAGCTGCAGATAAGAGGATGAGTTCGAGTGATTAACTCTCAGCACAGGAAGCCTGGGCTCATTTTGCCAGTTCGCTTGTAGGTGGGGAAGGCACCAGGATTTGGTCGGTGCCCACCGGGTTCCTGGGCTCCTCTTCCCTCTGCTTGCAGGGCCCAACTCCAAAGCCAGCAGCTTTTCCTCACTTGGAACCACAGACATCAGCGGGACTTCTAGGCTGCACCTGATAGGGAATCGCAGCAATTACCTGGTCCACGAGTAGAGATAAAAGCAGGAAGCCGTTGTCCTAATGATGCTCCTGCAGAAGGGATGCGCTAAGGCAGTACTGGGATGCCCAGGGAACGTAACAAGCACCAACAACCACCACCTTCAGTGTCTGGAGCTCCTCGGGGCAGAGCGAGCAACAAGAACCCAGCGCCCACACCAGCAATGCGGGACCAGGCGCCGCTTCCCGGCGGATCCCCCGGCCCCGGAGCAGCCAAGGCTGGGAAAGGAGCCGTGGGCGCTGGCTGCGACCCCCTGGCACGTTTGGCCTAAAACATGCAGGTGTAAAACCTAATTTTGTGTGTTAAACTGCGATCACTTACACAGTGGTGATTCCCACCTGATTTGGATGAAATCAAGGGTAAAAAAATCTCATTAAAAAACCCACATAGAGACAGAAGCTTCTTGCAAACAACACATATCCTCTAACTTCATTTTGCTCATTAACACACCCATTTCTTTATCTTTACACTGCAAATGAATGCATCCAGTTCTCAGTTCTGCTGTTCTTTAAAAGAAAAACCTACAGCAGCCTGCTAGGAGGAAGCAGGCAGTGCATGGACTGCTGTCCTGGCCTGATTTATGATATTCTGCCCTACCCAGCTCCAGATCCCCTGTATATCATGGTGCAATCCATTAATCTACTAGCAATTGTGGTTATTTGGCATGCCAAGCTTCCCCTCTTGCTTTCCTTGCAAGCTTTCAGGAGCTCGCACATGTGTGGTTTTGTTATTCCTCCTTTCCACCTTCTCAGCATTGCTTCTGAAGTTATTTATTGCTCTCAGCTCCGGGTAATTGCCAGAAAATGAAGTTCTGTCTGTTTTTGCCAACAGGAAGAAGGGAAGAAAGAGAATAAGGGATTTAGCAGCAAGCCCTGTTTGCAGCATGGTGCCGTCCCTGACTCCTTAGAAATGCCCCATTCAGATGGCAGGCTGGATAAAGCAAAATCTGCTCGCCTCCTAATGAAACCTCTACGCAGTCCTCCTTGGAGCAGCTATTTGATTTAAAAGAAACCTAAAGCTATTTTTGATACCAGGCAATCACGAATTTCCAGCTTGCTCATATATGCAATCGAGGTGAGCGGATTTCGAGAGACGGGGAATTTGGGCAGGATTTCTTTCCCACCTGAATGGCTGGCTGAATATCCCGGCTGAATTGCTCCTTCCCGATGCAGAACTCAGCCCCAGGCCACAGCATCAAGCGTTAGCTCCGTCCGGAGAGCATTAATTCCCGGTGACACCGAGGCAGGGAATCCTCTCCCACAATCCAGAGCCCTGGGACACATCTGGTAGCAAAGCGGGTGCCAAGATAAGGGCTAAAGGATACCTAGGGTTATGTGGCAGCTGTTTCATAGCTAGGGCAGGTGCTGCTGAGGAGCAACGGGGTTATTTATCCTCCCCTGCCCAGGAATCTCCAGCACAGCCCAGCAGCACCAGGGCCCTGGCATCAGCAAAGCCCCGGCTGCTGCTTTTCTGCAGCGGGACTATGGCTTTCTGCTGCTAAAAACAAATTAAATTTCCTTGTCAAGAGCTAAATTGCAGGGCTCTTTCACCACCACATCAAAGGGCTTGCATTCTTCCCTGGTTTGAAACGCTCCGTACAGCCGGATGCCAGCAGAAGGAATGCGCTGCTCCCTGCATAGAGCCTATCCACCCGCTCCAAGTGGGTTTTATGCTGATGTCTCTGCTCAGAAATGAACTTCACCCAGGAGGGCTATTGAGGAGACACTAAGAAGCTATTAGCGCCTCACCTTGCCCGTCCTTTAATTTTGCAGAGAGAACTAACAGAGGGGAAAATCAGCTGGTGCAGTGGAAAGGACCCCAAAGTTAGCTGCCAGTGGCTGAAAATACAAGATGCTGCTGCAGGAAGGCTCCCAGTGTTAAGCACAAGTCCCTGAAATGTGCTGCTGCCTGGCAGTTTTCAGGTTATTTATGGCCTTTTATGCAGAACAAACCTGCCTGCCTCCACAGGCTTCCCCCTCAGCTGGCTGGCAAACAAGCTGACATGAAAAGCTTTATGAATAACACATGGAAACAGAAAATAAGAGAGATAATACAAGGTAGAAGGCAAGAGAGAAAGTCGCCCTTTAAATAATTCCACTCTATTGCCACCTGCCATAAATTATTGAGGAGAGCAAGCGGGCCAAGGTGGAGCTGGACGTGGGGCTGAAGGGTGATTTATTCCATAGAAGTGAGTTGCAGCTGCCAATCCACCTGGGATCTCTGGCAATTAGCTCCGGCTCATTTTAATTAGGGTCTAAGTCTTTGGTCTGCCTCTTCTGGAGGCAAATGATCTGCTTTTCGGTGCCAGTGCAAAACGAAAGGTCAAACTTTGCTCCATCCCTGGCAGGTTTGCACACTCCCTCCAAACTCCTGGAGCTAATGTCTAGAGCTGGGGAAATAACCTGCTCACCAGAAGGAAACTTCCCAAAGCCCGGTGCTAGCCAGCCACTCTGCCTCCCTGAGAAGAACCACTGACCTGGAGCTATTTATGCCTTACCAGGAGGGGTTTTACTACCTTCGGCTGCTCCTCCCTCTCTGATGAGAGCAGAATAAGCAGCTGCACCGCCTGCTCCCTGCTAGCTAAGTGACAGCACGTGGAGCTTGGAGGATGAGGATGGTTCTCGTCCCTACTGCAGAGCTGTCCTGGCAATGGGGACAACCTCCAGGAAGCTCTTGAGGGTCCAAGTGGACATCCCAATGACCAGGCCTGTGCTCTAATCTGCAGAAAAACACCCTACTTGTCACCGAGACAGGCAGAATTATTGTGCCTGTTATAAAAAAAGCATCACTTAATTTTGTGAGCAATAATGTGAGAGCTATAAATGTTCCGTTCAGCGGGAACTGCTACGGAATATCGTTACGGGCTGGCTACAGCAAACCACATCTGTACTGCAATTCGTTAACGTTGTTGATTTTTGTCCCCCCAAGCATACGCTGCAATTTGATTATATCCAAGTAAATCTGTTTGTCAAACATTAATAGCCTCCTCCTATTCTATTACTCTTTTTCCACCAGCACAGCCATCGCATATAAATATTTCAGATCATTTCACTCAATAAAGCCAGGCCAAGGGCATCACGACCTGATGATTTCAAATTGTTATTGACATATTTATTGGAGGCCACTGTGTTGGCAGAGCCCTAGCCAGGCCATGAATAAGGATGGAGCTGGGAAGCGCAGGGAGGGAAGCCAAGCACAACAGCCCAGAGGAAAAGGGTATCATGCTCTGCTGGCCAAGCACTTGTAATGCACTGATATATTCCTCTGCTGGGAGAGCTAATGGCATGAATATGAAGGGGCTGCCTGTCCTTAGGAACAGCACCCTCCCCTTCCCATCTCCAGCAGCGATGTCCTAGGATTAACTTGAGGCACTAACTGGGTCTTTTGGAGGAGAGGTTGAGTCAGTTGAGGATGTGACTCTGAGCGTTGTCATCTCCTCATTTTGCTCCTAATTTTAACTTCCAAGAGCTGCAGCTTCCTATATGGATACCTCAAATCTCAGCTGTCATGTTTTCCCCTTGCCACGTTTTTCATTCCCAATAACAGAGTATAATTGGCGCTAATTAATATAAAATGCAACAGGCAAAGCACCCCAGCACCTTCCCTGCTGCTTTAGCTCATCAGTTAAGACTCACTGGCCACCCCGGCTGCTTAATGACCTTCAATGCCCAAGGCCAGGGCTCCGGCATCCCCATCTCCGGAGCTGGGAGGGATATGGGATACGGGCATGGAAACTCCATGAAGCAGTCCACAACGATGGCCTGCATCCTCTCCAACCAAAGCCAGCTGGCGTCTTAATTTGGAGCCGAGAATGAAGAAATCGACCCCTCTGCAAATTGCATTTAAACAGCTGCGCTCTCCTGTACCCCAAACGGGCTCCGTGTGCTTCATTAATTCATAGAGACTTCTCCACTTTTTTTTTTTCCCCTTCCAAAAGCTGCTGGAGCTTATCAAGAGATGAAAGATTGAAGGACATGCATAATTAATGGCCTGGCTTTATTTAAATAATTTAATTTTGCCATCACATCTGCATTCTTCAGGTATGGCTTTAATTCTTTAATTAGAGAAGAGCGTGCCACAGTGCTCTGCCTGATTAACAGTTGAAAATTAAGGCTGGATTGGAGTGTGTGAGGGGGAAGGGTCTGTAAATAGAGTAATAAGCACCCAAAGTAGCTCAAGATAGGGTAAAAGTAAAGGGTGTCTTTGGCTACAACTCTGAGAAGCCAAAGTGGCTCCAATTGCACAAATTTTGGGGGAAAAACCACCCCGGGGAGAGGTTTAGGGCCATGGGGAAGGAGGAAGGGTCCCTGCGAGCTGCCTTGAGCATCCCAAGGGCCACTTGCCCTGCAAAGCTCTGCAGACTCCCACTACCCATGCCCAATTTTGAGAGAATTGAGGCTCCAGGGTCAAGAGCAGCTCATTTCTCTAATCTAGGCTCAAAAATAGAAGAAAAAAGAATCCTTGGCCAGTTCAGCCAAGTGCATTTGCCCCAAGGCCGAGAGAGACGGTGGCCACGGGGCAGATGCTCCCTGTCCTGCCCCAAGGGCACGTTGGCAACAGGTACCTCCCACCAGGGAAACAAAAAAAAGAGTGAAAAACCACAGGAAATAAATAAATAAATAAAATAGCAGTGCAGGAATATTGAACCTAGCGGCAAGACGGTGATGATTAATCATCTCACCTGTCCGCAGGGGGAATATCGTCCTCCTTACCGGAATAACTAAAACTGCTTCTCTTGCACACTAAGAGCGTTTTGCTGCCATTCAGCAGCTTAAATCCCAGAACTTTACACCCATTTGGCTAATTAGGCCAGGGGTGGCAGGAAGATTCCCCCAGGAATGCTCTGCTCCCCATGGGAATGCAGTTGCTCTGGGGGGCTGAACACTGCCAAGGACCTTGCAGATTGGCACAGAGAGCCAGAGGAACCACCTGGGCTGGAAGCAGCTGCTCTTTTCCATCCCTTTGTGGGATTTTTGGGTGCACAAGTCCCCACCATTGCTGCCCTTCGTGGATAAACCCGGTTTCTTCTCCGCTCTGCTGGACCCTACACAGCAGGGAACAAGGAGGGGGGGGGTCTCATCTGCAACTCCCAGCACAAGCCCAAATGAAATGCCACCTTTTTTTTTTTTGTCTTCTCAAGCTTCAAAAATGAATTATGCATTTTCCCCCCTAGCGCTGAACTATAAATTCTTCTTTTGGTGCCGGGAATATTTCTGAAGAGAAAAAGCCACCCCAGCTCCTATTCTCCTCCCTCCCTCCGATCCGCTCCCTCCCTTCCTCCCTCCAAGATGCCAAATCTCAGCTACACAGTATGAAAATAAGTCCTACTTGGGTTTTTCATTTAGGTGCAGATTTAGTGCGGCTGCCTGTCACGCAGCAGCCCCATGCGAGGGATTTATATCTCATCTGCTCAGGGGAGGACGTGGGGGATTCAGACATTTCAGCACCTTCTGCAGAGATAACCCCTTGCCCCAGCACCATGCCCGGCTCTGCTGCCCCATTCCAGCACATCCCTCCCAGGCCTCGCACTTCCCGGCTCCCAGGTAATTCCAGCACCTTTCCCACCGCTGGTACTCGCTGTTCCCGTTCGGAGCTGGGACACCGGGACATCAGCTCTGCCCTTCCCAGTGCAAGCAGAGCGCAAGACGTGATCCTCATGGAGCAGCATGTTTCTAACACTGGCCCTTATCCAGCTTCCCGGCTAATTCCAGGGAGGAACCCCGGCGCCAGCCCTCAGCTCTACGCAAGGATCTCTGTTGTCTTGATTTCTTTAGGAATAAGCTTAAACTTTTCATTTGCAGGCAATAAAACAAAGAGCGCGAGCGAGACTGCTAAGAGCCCCGCACGAAGCGGGATTCCTGTAATGAAATTTAAAAATGGATGAGGAAATTGCAACAGAATAAACTAGCGTTACCCAAGCAATTAGGCAGCACTGGGGCTGCAGTTCATCTTGTGTACGAGCGGTCCTTCAACAGCTTCCATCTGCCAACCTCCTTCTCCCTGCCAGGTCAGGTGGATGGATCCCACCCCACAGGGATAAACTTTCCTTAGGGATTTGCTGGAAACGCTCAGCTCGCTGCTTGGGACCTCGCTGTCCCGGTGGGCACCAGGTGCTCGGCGCGTCCTGCCCAGCAGCCGTGGGCTGAGCCCCGGGACACGGCCCCGGTCCTAAGGATCCATGGGCTCCTGGAGGCAGCTCTCAATACAAGCAGGAACGCAATCCTAATAATACTAACGCAGTAAGACGGACTGGTGAGGCCAGAGCCTCCTTGTGCGCAGCGAGGCCAGAGCCCTGCTGAAGGCTGAGGACCTGCAGCCCCGGGCGGGCAGCCAGGACACCCCGAGGGGTTCATCGCTCACACAGTGCCTCGAGAAACTGCCATTCGCCCTGCAATTTGCTCTGCAAACGACACCCTGCTGCACCAGTGTGGTTCCAATGTGAATTCTAGCCCAGAGGCTGTTTGTGCAACTTTTAGAAGCCTCGTGAGATGGAAGAGCTACAAAAGCCTCTCCCGTCCTGACCTTAGATTTTCCATAGGCATCATTCGCTCTCGTTTCCTCCAGGATCGCTGATTTGGGATGGAGGGAGCCTAGGCCATGGAGGTCTCATACTCAGGGACAGTCGCATCCCGTCCGTGGCACCGATGGAGATGGATCCTTCCTACCTGGACTGCAACACAGCAGCTTCTACCTTGCTCTGAAGAACAGGTTCCACTTGGGCCAGTTTTTGAAGATGGGGTTGGAGAACTGCTGTGCTGACAATGCCCAAGCCAAAACACTTAAAACCAGAACCAGTCAGACCAGAAACACCTGTCTCCAGAGGGGAAATCAGAAATGAGAACTATGCATCACTGAAAACGCAGCCACTGCAGGAACTCTCTGAAAGCACCAAGAGGACAAGGCACCAAGGCGGCTGCTGCCCTGGCCAGCCAGAACCTGCTCTACTGACAACTTCTGGCAGGGCAAATTCAGCCCTAGGCCTGCACCAAGGGCAGCAGCTGCCCCCCGTTTTAGGGAGTGGGTTCCAGGACTCTCCTATTGAGAAAATAAATCACAATCTCCAGGATTTTGATTCTTTTGGAAGGATCTTGTTTAAGGTTGTTTTCAAGCTGGTGGGGAGCAGAGCTGGGATGATGGGGACTTGCCTGAGTCCTTGACGCTCTCCTGGGACTGCAGTGAGCCAGAAGGTCGGGACAGCCGCTCCGTCGGAGCCCTGGCTGGAAGCAAAGGTGAAGCAAACGTGCACACACACCCCACATCACCTCCCACAAACACAGCGGTCCCCCCTGCGAGCCTCATCAGCCGCCCGGGGCGTCCTGCAGCCTCCGCGGCTCTTCTGCCGTGCCCAGGGATCCAGGAGCATCTGCAGGAGCCTGGAAGAGATCTGTGACAGCTCAGGAAAAAGGCACCGGGAAAAATGTAAGAAAAGCAATGCAAAAATTTATATTTTATTTTAATTCAAAAATTTAAAATAGCTTTCAAATTCAGTAAAGTATGCCTGGACACAATGAAAAGCCTCATATACAGAGACAGATAAATTAAACTGTATATATTGCAGACAAGCCAAGTGTATGTATAGATTACATATTTACACTTTTATGTAAACGATATTTATACATTTTATTACATTTACAAAAAAAAGCTGATCTTCCACTACTGTTTACTACAATAATGAAAAAAAATTTACATTGTGTCTTTTTTTTTTTTAACTGTACAAACTTTTGCTTCATAAAAATATATCTCTGTACAAAAGAGGGATTTTTTTTCTTTTTTTTTTTTTTTGTTTTGCGTTTTTTTTTTTTTTTTTTTTTAAAATAATGCAAATCTGCTGGGCACGAGAATGGAGACTGTCACATATCGGGTCCCAGCTTGCAAAAAATGGAACCACCTCCTGCCCACCTTGTCCTCCACTGCCTCGGCTGCCGGGGCAGCAGCGGGAAATGGGACGGAATGGGCTGAAAGCAGCAAGTTTTGTGTGAACGGAGCCTCCGCTCTCCCTACCTTGCTCTTAAAACACCTGGGGCGCCCTTTGCCCACGTGGCTCCTGGCTATTGCGTTGGGGCAGGGGGATTCGGAGCAAAGCAAACGGGGGGGCTGCTACTGCTGGATGGTTATCCGTGTGTGCCAGGTCCATCTCGCCTCTCCCAGGGGATTTCTCTCCTTCGGCAGGAGCCGCGTGGGTACCGGGCTGCGGGCACCGCGGCCCCGTCCCGCCCGGCAGCGGCGCCTGCCCAGCCAGACCCCGATGCCTCTGCACCCTTCGGGGCCAGCACAACGGCCCCAAATGAGAGACAGGGGTAAAAACACATATATATTTATATATATATCCAGACGCTCACACATACACAAGTAAGAGGGAGATTATTTTTCTAGTTCTGTTTTCCCTGTGGTTTCATTAGGCCAAATCTCAGCTAGGTGGGAGGAAACTCAGAGTTTAGAAGAAAACATGACAGAACTACCACCTCGTGCCTTTTAATTTGGTGTCCCCTCCAACCCTCCGCAGGACAGAGCTCCTGGGGGCAGCAGAGGGGCTCGCGGCCAAGCCAGGCACCACGTTCCTGCAGCTGATGCCAGCCCAGAGCCACCCAAACCAAACACACCAAAGCCCCGAGCCAACACGAGCAGCTCTCTGCTTTATTAGAGGCGGGCGGCGTTGTCACCGGAGCACCGGCCTTTTCCGCGGCGCGAGAAATGTCAAGCTGCCTTATCTGTGCTCAGGCAAGGCGAGCCAACCTTCCTGCCCCAGGGAAATAAAAGCCAACAGCTCGGGATAGAAATTAAAACTCTTATTGCATTGCCATTTGGAGGATCAGTGCGGAAAGGGCAAAGGCTTTTGAATGCTACTAGAGGGGGATCAGTATTTGTTAGAGCTATTTTTGAAGAGGTTTCTGCGCCGTCCTGTCCACAAGCAGCTTCTTGGTGGGGTGTTTGAGGGCTGCTATATCTGACAGTAGTACAAGAGGGCCAGGGATGGGGAGAGGTCTCCCCATCAGCCCAGCAAGTGGCCTCAGTTTCCAAAGAAATGGCATTAAAATTAATACAAGGCAGAAGAAACCAAACTAGAATCTACAGAGGAAAGTTAAATCTGGGGGAGAAAAACTGGAAAATTTTTGCTTCTCTTGCACAAAACTCCTGTGTGGAAACTCTTCCTCTGCAAAACACCCTGCATTATGCAAACCCAGAGGAACCACAGAACCAAACACAGAGCAGCAACTCACCGTGTCCCCCAACTCGAACTGACCCCACGGGCGTCTCGTGCAGCAAAACCTGCATTTGCCTCTGTCGTGTGAGCTCTGCCCACGAGCAAGGAGCAGTTGTCTGGGCACCCAGGATGCTGCCATTCCCTCTTGGAAAATGGTCAAAAACCAGCTCCTAAGAGGCTTCCTATCGCCCGACTTGCCCAGTGCCCCTGTGCCGTGCAGGGTCCTGGGGGGCCGTGGGGGGCACGGGGCTGCAGCAGCCCCTCTGGCGGGCCCGGACCCATCGGCCGTCATCGCTCGGAGCCGGCGCCGAGTCCAGCCAGGAGCAGCCGCTTCTCCGCAGCCTCGGCAAGGTCGGGAGCGGGGAGATGGCAGGGACGGATGGGGACTGGGGGGGTGAAACACGATGGTTGGCGAGGTACCACCCGGAGGGGTCTGGGGCAGGGGAAAGCGGCAGAGAGAGACAAACAGTTTGTTACTACACACGAAAATTCAAGTTAAAGGCGACAACAGCTTCTTTGGGCCCGAAGTATGACACTGCTCATTCGCTAGGCGGGATTTTAATCCCGGCCTGCGTGGGCCGGACCCCCGAGGGCACTCACCGCACGGGGGGACGAGCGCTATACAGCCGTGCACACGGTGCTCACGGTGAACTCCGTCTCGTTGGCCATGATGTCCGTGGGCTGCAGGTTGCGGTCGTACATCGGGTTTTCAAACGTGGCTCGGACGTTGGTGTTCTCGTGGCCCGCGTAGCCATTGAACGGGACTTTGGGTCTTCTCCTGCAGGGGAAGGGAAAATCCTGAGAGGTCGTGGCCACAACCAGCGGCCAGACTTGGGCAGGCCTAAGGGAAAAGCTGCTTTTGAAGGAGGTGGGAGAGCTGGGGTGAGGCAGAAGGGACATACAGCAAATCTTCCTAGAGAACTGCAGCACAGGGAGCTCTCCAGGCCTTGATACGGCCCAAGCAGAGCAGCCAACCTACATAGTCCTTCACAGAATGGTCCAGCCACACACCCACCATGAGACGTAACTAATTTAGAACCCGCACACAGGCACTGTGAATGCTGAAGTGTGGAATTTACTTGGCTTTATCTTCCTTGAGGTCGCCACAAATTCTATTAGTGGTCATAAAGATGAGAAAATTCTCCTAACACTCTCCCCCCTCCACATATACTCGCTCCATTATTTTTTCACCTCCTGAATTGAGAGGGAACCGGGGCTTTCTCTCAAGCCACGAACACAAATATTTCTGCCAGCCCCCTTAAGTTATTTCCCTTGCTGGCGTCATTCCTGACACCTACCTGTGTTTGTAGAGATAAAGCACAAACCCTGCAATAATCAGGGCGATGAAAGGCACAAGAATGGCAGCTGCCACAGAACTGCTGTTTGATGCAAAATGGTGTCCTATTGATTCTGGATCGTTTTCAATCATGCTGATGTCTGAAACACAACACAAACACATTTCGCACCTAAGCTGCAAGAAATGTGGTTGGCTTGAGTTTACAGGTTACATTTTCAACAAGAGAACATCACAGTTGCAAGTGTTGCTGTAAGAGGTATCAATGCTTTAAGTTGCATGCAGAATAGTTTGGACATCCAGCTTACTTTAGGCATCATTTATTTAAAAGTGCCATTAAACAGAAATGTAAATAGGCTATTCTGCAAAAATGTGGCTACTTGGAAGCTTTAAGTTAGGCTTTAAGAGTGACCTCCAAAGCCTGGAATAAAGTGCAGCTAATTCCCTATAAAAGTGACAGGGCTCAGGGGTCAGATTCCAAAACTCCCAACAGATCTAAGAGATCGAGTCACATTTTGAGAGAGATTTAGGAGCTCAGACCTTAGGTGGTTTAAGCTTTCATGTGCCTCAGAGATTTCTTAAGGTGAAATGGAGATGCTTTCTGTAGTAGTAATGGGTCTTGGGGAGCTTAGATGAGATATCTAGTAACGTGAAAAACACAGAGACGGTTTCTATCTCCAAAGCTCTTACTCTCTTCAGATAGAAACCTGTTTATTTAAACTCCTCACTTAAGCTCCCAAGTTAAAAACGCTGCTGTTAAGCTGTATTGTTTGTTTTCCCTGGCATCTTGTGCTATCCAAGTCAAGGAAAGGTTTAGTCCTTGTGGTCGGAACGTCCGATGTTTAATGCACTTAGTGTTTGAACACAAGCTAGGGCAGAGCTGCTGCAACCACCGAGCAGGCTGGAATTAGAGGCCAGAAAGGTGCAACCTCCGTGGAGGAAATGCTGGTGACTGGGACTCTCCTCCTCACGTGCTCGAGGCAGAGGTGATGGCCCCTCTCCCCCTGCACCCCTGCTGCAGCCTTGGCCCCGCAGGACCAAGAATTAAAGCCAGGGACAGCAAAACGACTTCAAGCTCAAAAATCTCCATGACCACTAAAATTCAGCTTTCAGTAATGAAGGCAAAAAAGAGTCATCAAGAGAAAGTTTACCAAGTCTCTGAAGGCCAAACTGCCCGAAGCCTTTGCCACGCACAAAGCCCTGGTACACAAACGTGCCGCTTGATGATTCCGATGAGACCTGTAATGACAGCGGGCAGAGATTAATGGATTTTTCAACATTTTCCTGGCTTGTTAACACCCATTCTGTCCCTGGGTCCTGTGTCTGCTCGTAGTTACAGACCAAAGTGTCCACATAAAAACCACTTTACAGTAATTACAAAGTGTACTGAAGCTACAATTTTCTTGGCAGTTATGACTGCAGACCTTGCTTTGAATATCGGTGCCTGGGGAGACTCAAGGCAAAGGGAGTCTGGAGGCCTGGGAAGGATTTGGACATGTGTGCTACGAGATCCCATATGAAAATGCAGACTGCAACCAAGTGCTTCATAGTTAAACCTGACTGAAAAAAATAATCTAGGGCATAAAACAGAGCAAGCAAACTATTCTACGCTCTTCTAAGGTGCTGTTTGCCACAGCACATGAAGTTTAGCCCTTAGCTCCCAATAAGAGTTCTAGTAAAAGGGCAGCTGGGATTTGCTTGAGACCTTACTCTAACCAACTGTTTATGAGCAGTTAGCTCTATGTTTGCAGTTCCTTTCAATTTTATGCCCCGCATTAATTTTAATTCAACTGCACATAAACTGTGGTATTTCTCAGGAAGTCCAACTGCCCGACAACTTGCGAAGACTCAGTTCTCAAGGGGAAAAAAACCTTGTTTGCAATAAGCTATAGACCATATTGCTATTCAAAGAGGATAGCAATAGCTCTGGGCTACAAGTGGCCAGGGGTCAATGAGATGCACACTTCTTCCAAGCTTCAGCAGGTCTCTTAAGGGCATAGGAAGTTACCAGACACAGAAATTGGGGTGAGAAGTTCACTCCATGAGGGAAGATTAGCTCTTCCAGCTCAATGTTTAACAGACATAAAATGCTAAAATGGAATTAGTCATGTTGGTTTGTCTTTTAGTGCTAACTGGAAGACTTACGGATTTAAAAACACAGGGCAATCAGGAAACACAAGGCTGGGAGGGAGCAGGGAAGAACTGACTGCTGAATGCCCCACATAGCCTGCAGGCCAGCTGGTCCCTGGATGATTAACAGTCTAATATTGCTACCAGCTACTCTGTGTATGACATCTCCATGCACTTACGTGTCCGTCGAGAGCCCATTTATCATTTTTGAACTTGTTGACAAACATCTCTACTGGCCCCGTTATCTGATACACCTGGAGAAGCAGGTGAACATCTTCTTTCTTGTAAATGCCTGGAAAATATACGATGCTTAATCATTAGATCCTTCCAAAAATCCATCTGGGTTCAACGTTATTAACTTTCTTCTTCAGAGAGCAGAGAGACTAGCTTATCTTCTTAGAGGGGGCAACATCTCCTGTAAACCTACTGCTAAGAAATACCAGGAAACAGACCACAAAATAACAACCCTGTAGGTAGTTCCCCTCAAAACACTGGATATTAAAGCTATTTTGTGCTTGGGAAGAGACTCAGCTGCTAAAGTTCTGCTAATGTTACTGGACCGGTAACAGCATGGTGCTCCACAGAGGACAGGGACAACAGTATTCATGCCATTCCTTCTTGCTTGCATTAAACTACAAACACTCTGGCATAAAGGGAACAGAGTGTGGCCTGGCTGAAGCTGCTTTCAGGTGGAGCCAAAGCAAACCCAGGTACATGATTCTGTTTATTTTGGTCCAGTCAAAGATCAGAGACTTCAAAACTGGGTGGTTCTGTCCAACGCTGTCAAAAAATCAACATATTTCAGATAACAGGGTACAGCATCCTTTGCTTTGTGACGCTGCTGCTTATCAAAGGCGAACACCGTGACAACATCGTGAGTGTAACTCCCCCGAAACCGCTGGTGTCAGGTCCTTACCAGACAGCTGGAGCTCCACGCCACTGTGGTCTATCAAGGTGGCGTTGACTTTACCGGTGGCAGGCTCAAAGCTAGTGACAGACAGCATTGCAGGCTGCTTTTTCCCCATGTACTCATAGGAGCCCTTCCAAAGGGAATTCCTTGCAAACACATCTGCAGGCACTAGAGACCACGGAACAGGCCACAGAAAGGAGGAAAGAGCATTGTCATTTATTTTTTATTCTTCAGGAATCAAAACAGAACAAATCCCTTTCTTCCTCAATTCACAAATACCTATTTAAATACCTCAGATCCCACCCACTCTCTGCTTTTTCATCAGTGAGTACAAAAAAGAAACCAAAGAGAATAAACAAGAGTACAAAAAAGAAACCAAAGAGAATAAACAAGCCGATGACATTCATTTTGTTGTTTTGACAAGAAAAAGCCTTGAAAATTTTAAAAACAAACAAAAAGCAAAAATAGGTTCTTAGAACAAGTTAAAAAAAAAAAAGAATAAAATCATTTCAGAAGGACTCTGATCTGAAGCATCGTGGAGGGTTGGAGTTTCGAGGGTGGCCAGTGGGTGCCCGGCTCCCTCGAGGCCTCTGCTTATCTCCACTGGAGCATGATGGGGCTGGGCACACGAGATGGCACCGGTCATTTGCCATGGGGCAGGTGTGAGATGCCACCCTCCAGCCCCTCTCTGCACGCAAAGCCCCACGACAGTACCTGACACCTTGGCGAGTGGCGGGTCCCGCGCGGTGCCGATCGGCCTCCCGCTCGGCCGGACGTCCGCTGCAAGGGAAGCACAAACCCGGAGCTGATTAACACTGATTAATACTGCAGCATGCAACACTCCTCTTGGGGCAGTGCCAACACAGGAAAGCCTAGACAGGTCGGGCATTATAGGGAATACAGGTGATATGAGCTGAGATGGGCTGGGGCGCCCAGAGCTTTTACCGAGGCAAATGGGTGGCTTCCCCGTCCAGCTGCCATCCGCTTTGCAGGTCCGGTGCTCGGAGCCTCCCGTGAGGTAGTAGCCGCTCTGGCAGGAGTAGATGAGGGTGTAGCCCAGGGATGGCAGATCCAGAGCACCCACGTTGGCGTGGGAGGGCGTCTCCGGCTGCTTGCAGTGATGAGCTGAAAGCACAGGAAAACTGGAGATGAGGGACATCATCTGACACCAACGATGCCAGCAGGGCCCGAATTCACTTGGAAGAGCTTTTCCTGCAAACACTTTCTCTGATCGTTGAGGGAGACCCTGCCATGCCTGGATTTTTCCCAGCCGGATGAATTAATGAGACCATTTCCCTCGCCTCGCTGGCTAGATTGTTCTTTCTGCCTAAGGCTCTCAGGGGAACCCTCATTCAGTTCCAGCTTCCATGAACTAAAAATTGGGCTCTGTTATCTCCCGCTTTCAAAGGACAAAAACCTTTATAACTGAATAAGGCTGAAGATTTTATGTCTAACATATAAGAGAAGAAAATTCCAGCTCCTCTCCTGAAGCCAAGCAGAAGACAATGTCCTGTGGCCACATGATTACAGCTGCCTCTAAGCAGAGGGGGAAAAAAAATGTTTTTAATGCTTTCCTTTCTAATTATACTTGGGAAAAAGAGGAAGAGAGGGTGCCCTCCCTCCTCTTATCTTCACCCCCATCACTTGCCCCAGGAAGAAAGTGCCCGCAGCAGAGCTGCCTTCAGAGCATGTTGAAGTCTGGCCAGTGGAGGCAGTGAGGGCTGAGGATGCACATGCTTCCTCCCCTCCCATGCAGCATGGAGCTTCCCAAGGATTTGCACCTGCCTGTCAACAGCATCACGGAGCAAGTCCTCAGAAGGCTGCGAGAGGCATAAATTCCCGTAATTGCTCACTAGCTTTGGGGATTTGGCATGCAGGAATCTACGATGGGCTTGTCCAGCTCCGTGCCGCCACCGAGAGCACGTGCAGGGCCGGCTGCCAGGGCCCGCTGTAAATGTGCCACCGTTTGCCTTGAGAAGTTACGGCACGGAGCTAATAAATCACCGAGGCAGGAAGCGCTCTCTCACCCGCACTGTAAATCTCCCCTTGCTGTAGCTCATGAATGGGAGCAAATCCTCAGCAGCCTTCATGACGTTATTATCTACATCCTCGCTTTACAGAGGCTGGAATATAAAAGCCAGGAAGGTGGAAGGGCTAACAGCCCAGCAGCACAGCCCCAACTGCTTGTGGTTGCCCTGGCCCGCTGCAGGTGGAGGAGACTCTATGGAAAACCTGAAGCCAACAACCTACCGCTCTCGCCAGCACCGCACAGCCACAGGTGCTGCTGCTCTTTCAGTGCCTGAGCAACAGCAGCTAAACCCCGCTTAAATCTAAGGCTGTTTCTTCACCCCTGCAACCTTCCAGTTCAGCAGAGAGAGGCTGCACTGGGCTGCTCTCAAGAGCTGGTCCAGCAGGGCTCACTAATCCAAACACCTCTCGCCAATAAAGCATCTCACAAGGGAGAGGGAGAAGCTTTTTAATGCCTACGATGACACAGACACCATGATGGATATTACAGTTTGAATACGCTAAATTAAACTCCTTTTGCTAGAGCAGGGAAAGGATGATGGATTGCTTGAAAGAAAGAGCAACAAGTTATTAAAAATAAGGAGAAACATCCTCATGCCGGAAAGGCCTTCTGGTTAAATCTTAACCTTGGTCCCTGGAGTGCAAGGTCAAGTTTTTCCCATCAAATATAGTTTCAGAAACACAAAACAAAAGGCTCACCTTAAATTGCCTCTCTAGGGATGGGACAAGTTAAAATACGCACCTGAAATCAACGCTAAGTTGGTTGATTGTGGGATCCCCTTCTGCTTCAGGGACAGGGGTCTGGAGAGCCCTCAAGCCTCTGAGGAGCCAGCTCTTCACAAGGCAAGAGCTTGGGATGCCCCAGCCCCACCATGGCCAAGTGCTGTGCCCCGGGAAGCTTCTCCCTGCACTTACGGACACAGTCGGGCTGCACGCCGCTCCACGTCAGGTTGGGGAGGCAGGTCCTGGTGGTGGAGCCCTGCAGCAGGTAGCCTTTCTGACACTTGAAAAGGATGACGCTCCCCACCTGTTTCGGCAAGAGACAAGCCCCCAAACTTTTCAGCCTATTATAAATCACTCACGCTTATGATAAAATACATGCAGCTTTTCATAGAATGGTTGAGGTTGGAAGGGACCTCTAGAGATCCTCTAGATCTCTACCCAGAGCACGGGGCACCCGTTTGCATTCAGGTGGGTTTGGAAGGTCTCCAGAGAAGGAGACTCCACAGCCTCCCTGCACAGCCTGTGCCAGGGCTCGGGCACCTTCACAGTGAAGAAGTTCCTCCTCACATGGAGATGGGACTGACTCCTTTGCAACTTATATCCATTGCCCCTTGTCCTACCACTAGTTTCCCCCTTCTGTATTCCGAGCTGGTGAGAATAGGCAAGGTTTTTACATCACATAAATACACCAAAGTTGTCAACAGGCACAGCTGGTATTTAGAAATGGTTGAAATTTTTGTCAGAAGGGATATTCGGAATAACTAGTAAAACCAAACACTCTTCACTCGTATTGTAAATGCCAGTTTGGACTGTGACTGGTGAAAAGGATGACAAAAAATGACAACCGCCTTTGCAACATTTTTGTGGTATGTTTGCCTTCTGAAGGCTGTCTACTTCTTGCGTTTTGTTTCCGTAAGATAACGGAGGTGGATTTGTCAGGCCCGCTTTATGCTTCAAACAGGCTGGCACAATGACAGAGCCTGGCTTTGATCTACACTATTTTAACTGGTTTATGCTTTAAAACCAGAATATGCTGCAAATAAAACCGCCAAATAGGGCTTGGAACATCTTGCCCGTCCTCCCTAGCGAGGCTGCATCATGACATCCTCGCAGACCCCGCAGTCAGGTTTTATCACCCGCTAAAACCTAGAATGAAGCCACGAAAGCCCGAGATTAAGACAACTAATTAGCAGCAAAGCTGAAGAGATCTGCTCTGGCAGGAGCAGCTGCACAGAATTAAGGCTCGTGGCCGCGCGGCCCTTGCCACGGCCGCACACGACGGGGAGGCCGCGGGCGGCGGAGGCGGAAGGCGCTGGGGAATTGCTTTGCTTTGCTGCTCTCCATTTCAGTGACTTCTGACTGTATGGGAGCTGAGATTAGCAAAACCACCTACAGGATTTAGTCTGGGAACAAATGGAAATGAGGCCTCTGATGCGAATGCTAATTACGCTAATAACTATTAATTAGCACTGTAATTAATATCATAAATAATGCATTGCTAGCTAATGCAGTACAACTGCACGGCGAGGTCTCACGGAGCGCGCCGCGACGTCCTGCGCGCGGGGAGACGCGGTAGTCCAGGTAAGGACTCAGCCCGCGCTGCCGGCGCCTACCTGGAAGCCCTGGGAGTTGTTCTGCGTCCCAAAGAGAGGCACGCCGGGGTCCGCGCACGTCGTGAGGCTGGGGTCTTGAAGGGAAAGAGCACACAGAGGGGTTTAAAGGAGCGGCTGTGGAAGATACGCGGAGCTCTGTTCCCCTCTCGCTCTCCGCCCAGAAAGCCCATTCTGCATCTCTACAGCAAGGCAGCAGTATTCTGCTGCAGAAGGAACACACAGCAACAGGGAAAAAGACATGGATATTTTTGTTCCTTACGTCCCTGATGGTTCCGACAGCCTAACCAGAGGCACTCTACGACTCAGGAGAAAACAGAAGAACATTAATCTTGTGCCAGGGAGATCTCTCTTCCCTTCTCCATTCTATATACCTGGAGTAAAGCACATGGTTCAGTGGTGCTGCACCCTCCCTGCCCTGGCTCTTCCCCTGCCCCAGCGAGGGTGGCACCAACCTTGTCCTTTCCTGGGGCACGTGTCAGACCTCGGGGCTTCGCTCCGCTATCACTCACCCACCCAGGGACCTTGCTGCTCCGTGCTGATAGATGGGGGCTGGAAATGTTAACGTATCTCAGATACATAATCTCCCTCTACGCCTCATTCGGTCTCACTCTATCAGAAGAGGAATAAGCTCAATTCAGCAGGAATACCTGTTGCACCTCTTCTAGCATCTATCACTTCCTATTTTTTCCAACGTGTAGACAGTAGCAGGGGATCGACACAATCAGGACAGAGATGTATTGCATTTCCATCGGCACAGAGCACAGGAAGCTTGAGATTTGAGGTCTCCCACCTGAGAGGCAGCTGCAGCAGCATCCAAACAAACACCATCCCTAGACCCGGCCCTCTCGACCAGGATTCCTGCATTTGCACAGATCAACCTGCCTCAGCACATCAGCACCACCGGAGCACGAGCTCAGGATAGCTCAGGACGTCAGAGGAAAGCTGGAAAGCTCCTTCTGCACAAAACTGAGACCAGCTGGAGACCTGGGGGCTGAGTTCCCTGCAGGCAACTCGTACTGACACTGTCTCGGCAGCAAAGCCAGACAAGAGCCTGCTCTGCAACCCGAGTCTTTTTTTTCTCCTCAGTGCACTCAACACTGCTCAGAGATGGATCATCTCTCCCAAGGCAAGTCCCTCTTTATGCTTTATTTTACATATTCTAGTTAACATGATTGTGAAGGACAAGAAATAAACTCTCTACGGAAAGTCTCTGCCATTCACCACTGCGGGGGAATAGACACAACTTGTCGCTTCTTGTTGCAGCTACAGGAAAATGGAGCCTGACTTCTCTATTTAACGGCTTGTGTTTTTATTTTTATGATTTTATTCCATATGACCTGACTCATCAGCCTCTTCACTCTGTGCATTACCCATTTCTTCGTGTTCTCCCCAGGTCCTTGGAGCTCTGGTGAGTCACTGAACAAAGAACACGAAAGGCTGCCGAGCTGGGGCTGCACCACACAAACTAATTCATTTTCTGTCATTCAGCTTGGCTGTGCTTTTGTCATTTATCACCGATGCAGTTTCCATGGAAGCCTCCAGATAAATCACAGTGCCTAAATAAATAAATAAAGAGCCCCATGCAATGGATGAGGTGGAAGGTGATGGATTGCACAGGGTGAAATGCAGACAGGCTAGGTCTCCCGGCTGCATTTGGGGGGTCTGATGGTGCTGGCTATCTGACATGCCTCAAAAATGGCTAAGAATTGAATAAATACAACATTTGGGCCTTTCCTGCCCATGTTGAAAACTGGTGTTTCAGATCAGGGGTTTGTACGTGTGCAAGTCTTGTCCCTTCCCATCATCTCTGTGGGGGAGATGAACTCAAAGGATGTCTCAGCAGCAGCATAAGCAACTCCTCACCGTGCTCAGCCAGGCAGATCCACTCAAGAGCAGAAAATGCCATGAATTAATGGCAGAATCCCATGAAAAAGTGATGAAGCATAGGAGAGAATCCCAACACTAGCATTTAAGGCCAACATTCCCAAGAGCATGGTGCAGCTCCAACCATTCTGTAGGTAAGAAGCTCACGGTGATATCAAGAGGAAGACAGAAGATGTGGAAAAGCTGGCCATGAGTTTTTTAAAATGCATGTACCTGATGATGCATCTAAGATGTAGCTAGCAAGAAAGAAAGAGTGAAACAGCAGAGAATAGTCCAAAATCTGTTTCCATTCCAGAGAGTATGGTTATGGTGGCATTCACGTAGAAGGTTAAGACAAATAGCATGTAGCCTGTACAATTTATGACCGCAGGAGCCCCCAAGTTCAAGGCTGTAGCTAGAGTTTTAAATTGGCTGAGAATGCTGTGACTAATTATGATTATAGACCACCCTGTGATTTCAGAGGGTTTGGAAGCCCCAGAAAATGTGCACATGAGGAATGTGTGGAAACGTTAATCTCCACACTGCAGAAGAGTAAAGCAATTTGTAGGCTTTAGTTCTCTGTACAGAGCACCTTGATACTTCTAGGTGTTGCTCTTCTGCTATTTTGGATATAATTCAGAGAACATACAAGGAGCAACACACACTCTTTAGGTAGATCGTTCTTTGGTGAGGTTTCTGGGAGCAGAACAGCAGCCTTTTAATGGGAGAAGGTTGTCTTCCTGGGATGGATGATGCATTGACCACCACTGGCAGCAGGGGCGAGAATAAGGCGGGGGAGCTAGGCACCTGCTAACGCAGTCAGCAAAAGCATCCTTTGTAATTGGAAAATACTCCTGTTTTCACAAAAACATAAAATGCTAACTTATTAAACACAGGCCAGAAAAACGAGTTTGTGGGAAAGGGAAAAGCAAATGCCAAGTCCAAGCTCCTCGCCTCCACCTGTGAGGCAGGCATCTCCTCTCACCTATGCAGCTGGGCTGGGTGCCGCTCCACGTCCCGTCGGACTGACAGAAGCGCCGCGCTGAGCCCACCAGCACGAGCGGGGCGAGGCAGGAGAAGGACACGGAGGAGCGGTACGTGAAGCCTCTGTCTTCCCTCCTGCCCTGCGCTGGTATCCCGGGATCGCCGCAGAACACAGCTGGAACAGCAGAGAGACCAGAGGGTTGTGACTGGGCGCCCCTACTATAAGCTAAAGGTGGGTCTGCTAATGCCCCCCACCTGAACACTCCTTGCCATAAAGCTCTGTGGATGCTTAGAAAATTACTGGTGATAAGTTTTGTTAGCTGCTTTCCTTGCAATTTTGCATTTCTGTCAATTGCTGTTAATTAACTTCCCCTATCTCCACTGTTTTTTTCCCCTTTTTTTAATAACGATATGCTTAGCTTTAAAATGTACCTCTAATTGTGCCATGTCAAATTGCTATGTTCTGTGTCACAAAGAAAGCCCACTAATTATATGAGATCTAGGGAAAGGTGTAAGGAACCCAGTCAGGGCTTTCTATGATTTAATATGAAAATGGCTATTGTGCAACTGCCAGCTACGCAGCCAAGAAAAGAACTTACATCTGGCTTTATTATTATGAGGCGTTTAACTGATTTTTTGTATTAGCTATTATATCAAGCAGACAAGTTCCACCCAGGCAAAGCTCTGCCCTCTGAAAAGAGCCCTAAAATATCCGCTCCACTGCAAGAACAGAGCGTCCTCCTCCAAATGTCTCCTCTAAGGCTGTTGGTAGTTTCAAGAGCCCTGCTCTCAGCAGACTTCAGTCACGGAGGGGTTTCTGCAGGGCTCTCTACTCACGGAAGCACTGCGGGATTTCTCCGCTCCAAGTGCCGTTGCCTTCGCAGGTGAGGATGGCGGGCAGGGAGAGCTGGTATCCTTCCAAGCACGCGTAGCTCACGCTGGCCCCCCAGCTGAAATCCGAGCCTACAACCTTCCCATTGGGAATGGCTTGGGGGGATTTACAGGTGATAGCTGAGCGAAAAACAGAAGCACAATGAGCCCTCGCAACTTCTTCTAAGCATAGTTCTTTGCATTAACAAGGAAATTCATGTAGGATCAAAGTTATAGTCTGCTCTCAGAGACCATCTCTTAGGATTGGGGTAGCAAAGGGTCCATGAAAACTTTTCCAGCTGTGTTGTAAACCCCAGGATTTTACTTTGAAGTTTGGAGTTAACCAAATCCCACATCTCCAAGTCAGATTTCTGAGTCTGTATCCATTTCCAAGGCAAGTTAAGAACGAAACCTGACTTAGTATGAAAACTCATCAAGAATTCCCTGAAAGATTCATAGATTCTGGACAGCCTGGCTGAGTTTGGGATAAGTAGTCAAATCAACAACTAGTCTGTATTTCATCTGCTCCGGGGCATTTTAATATGACATTTTTGCAGTGCTTTGCTTTCCAGCTCAGGGGAACACTGAGAAAGACACTAAGCCCATTTAAATTAGCCTGGCTTCCGAATGAGACCTGGTCACATTCTGTAGGATTCCTGCAACATTAGCTCAGTGGTGAGAATGAAAAAGGAGTTGAAGAATTGTTCTTTTCAGCCTGTGAAAGAACTGGAGGGTATCTGGAAGTTTTCACGTGGTCTGCATTTCTATCAGCATTCTGATAGGTATATTTTCCAGATTGCAACAGGCAAAGTAAACAGATTCTGCTACAAGCCTTATCTACACTTGGTGGATGAGTAAAACACTGCCAGGAAAGATCTAGCCTGTCCTGCAACTATTCTATTATTTCTCTTTCCTATCTTCAAACTACAGAGGCAATCTGAGAATAAAGAAATAACGAAAGGAGTTGGAAGATGCATTTTTCAAACTTCTAGATAATGCTGAAAAAGTGTGTGCCTGCAAAACACTGCGCTTCATTTGGGCCTGACCTGAGTTTCTGTGACGAATAAGTCACTTAGCTCTCTGTGCTTCACTTTTCCCTCTCTACTGGAGGGATAATAGCAATTCTCTCCCTCCCAGGCATGTTGCGATGATTGATACACCTAAAGATGGCAAGGTGTTCATGCTATGTTGAAAAAATTGCCTAAGTGCCATAAACACAGGGTACATATTGAATGATAGGACTGACAAACTCACAGGTGGGCTCCAGGCACTCGGCAGTAGTTTCCCTTAACAGCCTATTACCCTGTCACAAGTTGCAGAAAGTTTGTGGCCTCTAAAACTTACATCCTTAGCTATTTATAGCAACCGGTCTCACCTTTGCAGGCAGGTTTGGTGCCGTTCCAGGTTCGGTCTTTCGTGCAAGCCAGAGAGGAGGCCCTGTCCGACTCCATCATGTAGCCAGGTGTGCACTGGAACACCACCGTCTTGTTGTACGTGAAGTCGCTGCCCAGCCTGATGCCGTTGGCTGGCACGCCGGGGTCGCCACAGTTGATCACTGCCAAAGCAAAATAAAGAAGCACTTCTGACCATCCCTTGTCTCACAGTCCTGAATTTGCAATAACTGCAACCCCTGATGGTCCCCCCAGTGTTTTTGGGGAGCACTACTGCCCTAATTGCAGAAAAGGGAGCTTTTAGCACAGAGAGGCTGGAGGGTTGTGGCAGCAGGAGCAGCTAGGGCTGCAGTGCACGGAGAAAGCTTTGCTCTATCCAGGGAAGGGAACAGGCATGTTAATGGCACATTAAGACCTTACAAGAAGTATTAACATACATTAAACATTAAAGAACACCTGGGTCAAATCTGGGCTAGGTCTGGCGTAGCTGGCACATGGCTGCTCCTCCTCCCCTTAGCCTAGTTAGTGTCTCTTATGCAAGAGCACGTTTGCCACGCTGCACGTGGCTGGCAGCAGCAGGTCTGGGCCAGGAAGAACTGTGGCACATTCACGGCTGGGCTCGTGCACATTTGGGCTGCTGGCACCGAGCGCTCCGGGCAGGAACGTTCCCGTTGAGCACAGCCCAAGAGCCCCTGCGGGACAGCTGGCACCGCTCAGGAGCCGAGGAGAGGGCCCTTTACTCAACCAGAAAAACAAAACGAAACAAATCCAAAGCAAGAGCTTTCCATTAGGGAGTGTAGACACTGCAGGCCGCCTGTTTGCACCCACACGAGGCCGCTGAGCTGCGGTGCTGGCGCGTTCGCAGCCGCCCCGCGCTCACCCATGCACTCCGGTGTGCTCCCGGTCCACGTGCCGTTCACGGTGCAGTGCCTGCTCAGCACCCCTGTGGAGTAATAGCCTTCCCGGCACTGGTAGATAATGGAGCTGGAGAAAACCAGGCCGTCGTTAAATATCACCCTTGCGTTGCTGGGGGTTCCTGGGTTTCCGCAGGATATAACTGGAAAGCAAAATGGCAACGTTAATTAAAAGTAAGGTTTTCATCCATCAGTTGACAATTCTCAATAGAAATAAGCTTTGCTGCAAGCCTACTCCATCACACCAGGCTATTTTGGTCTAAATTTGCTGTGTCAAAGGCCCCAGGTGAAGGAAGAACCAGTTTTATACCCCAAAGATGCTCAGGTCCAGACAGGACATCGCAGCTAGCAATGCACACACTACTCTAGCTCTATTCCAGCCCTGTTTCTACCCTTCTATAAAGCAGGAGGTGCCAAGCCTGGTGTCCCTCCACCTCCAAGGCATTTGGGGGCTTGATCCCTCTTGAGCCTGTGCAGGAAGCCAAAGCTCTGCAGGCTACAGAGGAAGGGGAGCAGCAAGGGAGCCCGCTCACCCGCTGCCTCCGGCGGGAAAGCACTGGGTAAATGCAATTACAGGTTTGTCAGCACCCAAGTTTTATGTCTGTCCTACCTCGGCACCACAGCAGTAAGAGGGCATCAGCCTGAAGGAGCACCGAAAATGGGGCGCAAAGCCCTGCCACGAAAAAATAAGCACCTGCAATAATTGCATCCAGCCCTCGTTTACTGGGAAATTACAGGACATGACAGAAAATCACATGAATCACAGGAAGGCTGACACTGCGTGCTCCCCCGACAAGGAAATTCCTGGCTCCCAGCAACGCGCTGCCATCCCTGCAGGAGCATCACTATGTGCACACACCGGTGTCCTGGATCCCTTCTCCTGCACGCGCAGCACAACCCTGACGGGGACGTTGAGCCCCAGGAGGGAAGCAAGGAGCGCGTGGCACGGGCAGAGCAGCCCTGCTCTTCCTTGCCGCGCGGCTGGCTGACAGCCTGCTAACAGACATGCCCGTTGGAGGCAGATCTGTTCGACAGGAATAAACTAATAACCATTCCGGACTGCGCGCTCAGGAACGCCGCATGGCACCGAATCCGTCGCAGCGCGCTCTAGTTACACGTTTCTCATGCAGTCAACGTCTCTGTGATACAAGGTGTCATTTCCAAGAGATGCCGGGATAAAGACCAGATCCTATCAGCTCAGAAAAAGCTCTAAATTACTCTTTCACTGCCCTGTTCATACATGGGCTATCTCTCCCTTCCACCTATGCATGTGGCCAAACACAGAGATGACCCCACAATATTGCTTCGGTGAGCAGCAGGAGGCTCATGAAAACGGTCTAATCTCAGCGCACATCAGCTGCAATCTGTACGGTCTAGATATAGATACGCTGCAAGCTTAAGAATGAAAGGTTCAAACTTCAAAAGTCATCATTTAAATATAATTAGAATCCAATCAAGCAAGTGAGCAGTAATTGGGTAAATAATTCTCCTTGTCTTCAGTGGGAGAAGTGAAATGAGTGATATCCCCAAAGCAAACGGGCTTTGGCATTGGAAGAGGAGGAGGAGGGACGGCCCAGCAGACCGCCCTGCAGTGCGGAGCGGGGCTGTGCGGGGGGCTCGTGAGCAGCTTCCTGGAGTTCAATGTTTACCCATCCTGAGCTTAATTAACAGAGCCTTTCTACTTAAAGAAAAACAGAATGAAAAAAACGAAGACCTGAGTGTATTAATAACACAACTCAGTGTCTTTTCAACTAAGAGCTCCATCAATTTACAATAAATTTCCAATTCATTTACAAACTTTCTCTGAGCTTTTGGCTTTCCAATCAGCAGGAAAGCACTTGCCCAGGTCTCCTTGCATTTGGTTTCCTGTCTCGTTTTGAGCTTTTGTTCCTTTCCTCATTGATTTTTAAACACTTTTATAAACCAGTAGCAGTGAGCAGTGCAGCTCAGAAAATCTGGTGGTGTGGGGGGGGTTACTTGGTTGGAATGCAGGATCTTACTTTATTCTTTCAAACAGAAAAATAAGGCTCTTTGCTCTTTTTTTTTTTTTTTTGGTGGTGGTACTTAAATATGCTTACTGGATTTAATTTGCATTTTGCATTTCTCCTTAATATAAATGGCTGCTGCGTGCGCTAGGTCCGGCTTTAATAGAGGTCTGAGACTCTGGAAATCTCTCATTCTGGTGCGTGACCTCTACAAAGCAATTATTAATTACTCAACTGTAGGGGACCCAGCAACCTGAAGCCAGAAGGGGCCATTTCTGATCATCTAACCAGGACACATGGTGCAGACCAAGACGCATCCCCCTCCATGAGGGGACACTCGGGGGACAGATGGAAGCGGGTAGCCGGGGTGCCCTGGCAGGGTGGGGAAGGTACCTTCGCACTCGGGCTGCGTGCCGCTCCAGGAGCCGTTGGCCTGGCAGATCCTCTCGGAGGACCCTCGGAGCGTGTAGCCCGGCTCGCAGCTGAAGCGCACCGTGCCGTCCACGTCGAAGGCGTCTCCCAGCCCGATGCCGTGCGCCGGGATGCCCGGGTCCCCGCACACGCCCTGGCTGCCTCCTGGGCAGGAGAGAGCAGGACACCGTCAGCGAGTGACACTGCAGGACCCGCCACCAACGCAACCCTGGGCCCGGTTTCCAGCAGAAGGGAGATTTTCCGCGGCACAGCTCCTGCCTGGGAAGCACCCTGCTTGCAAACCAACAGGGAAACACGGCCAGAGCTTCTGCATCTCGAGATGGAGATGGCACCGGGCACCCGTGGCAGCTGCTCCGGCACCAGGATGATCGGTTGCCAGCAAGAGCCAACGTGGCTGGTTTCCCTGCAAGCAGAGATGACGATATCCTCCCTCCCCACCGCCTCAGCAAGGCTTCTTGTTTGTGCAGAGCAAGAAACTGCTGCCGTTGGAGTGGAGCAGCAAGGGATCCAGCTGAGAACCGCGTGCCCGTAGGAGCTGCGGGTACCCTGGGGACACGAGGAGCGGAGCGGCTGCCTTGCTCAGGCTCCCACCGTCTTCTCAGCACTTTCTGCTAATGAGCTGTGTGGAAACAGTGGAAATATCCACCCTCGAGCCTGGAGGAACTGCACTCATGCAGCTGCAGCAAGGAGGCCCCGAGCTCCTGGGCCTCATGTGCTTTGCTGCAGGAGCAGCCTCTGCACTGCTAGGTGCAATAGAAAATATAACAAACATATTCATCATCTAAGGAAAAGGGATCCATCATCTAGGGAAAAGATTTGTTTTTGTAAAGAGTGCAAGAATACTGCAGGCCCAGCTTTTCCTTTCACATGATGACTTATTTGCAAAGTCTTTTGTTTCGTCTTGCTAAAGACTCTGTCCCACTGCAGCCATCTCCCACATGTAAGGGAACCTTTGGCAGGAGATGATCTCAATGTCCACACTCTGGGTTGCAAAAAGGGCCTCGAGAAACACCTGCCGTGGCCCCAGTCAGGGCGTGTATGAGAGGAGGCAACAGTGAATCAGGATCTTGGCTAGATTTGTGTGTTCTTGCTACAGGTAAAGCAGAGGAAGAAGAATAAAGGCTTCATTCCTCCTCGCTCCAGAGTTTGGTGTAAAACAGGAGAGTCCTTCCCCAACCTTTGGCTGGGGACCACAGCTCTGAGCACTCACTCGGCTCCGAATCCAGGAGGGAGCAAACCCAACCAGCACCACTCTGAAGCCGCCCCCAGGAAGGCAATCAGGAAAATCCCATGTCAGCTGGAACTTGCCAGACTAACAGTATTTCTAAAAATCCACCCCCAAAATGGCACGAGAGACAAAACCACACAGTGAAAGAGCATGAATTGGAGCAGAAAACCTTTCCAAGTGACTACAGATCAAGAAATCCGCTCTCTAAACACACATCAAACGTGAGGATAACTCCACCTCATTTCTTTCCTCCCTTTTAAAGCAGAGGTTAAACTTGGTCAAGTGCAGCTACTAAATCTAACTGGCGTAATTAAAAATTAACACTCGTCCCAACTGGTTTGCTCCAGCTACTTATTCCGCCTGCGCTACGCTCTCCAAAGAGCAGAGGAAGAAGATGGCCCAGGGAGGGCTCTGCACAAAACCCTGCTGGTTTTTTAGTGTCTTTGCTTCTCCCGCAAGGCACCAGCACCCTGAGTGCAGAAAGGCTTGGTGAGCATCTCACAATGGTTATCACATCAGGGACACGTTTGCTCGTGGGGATGTTTTCAGCATGCGGGATGTTTCAGCATTCCTTCCTTTGGCACGTGAGTGGGGACTACACTCTTTGACCCAAATGCTCTGTGTGGAGGTGTGACTGACGTGCAAACCCGTTCCAGCGGCTCCCCCGTGCCTCGTGCAGCCCCGTGCAAGCCAGAGAGAGGCCCCACGCGTGCCCTTTGCTGCAAGGGCACCTCGCTCCCCGCCGGGCGCCCCGGCTCACCTGAGCAGTGCGGCAGGGAGCCGCTCCAGCGCCCGTCGAGCTGGCACATGCGCGTGGAGTTGCCGACCAGGGTGCGCTTGCCCAGGCAGCTGTAGCGCACCACGGAGCCCACGGTGTGCTTGTCCCCCGAGACCTGCGCGTGGGGCGGCGCGCCGGGGTGGCCGCAGGTCACCACTGTGGAGACACGAGAGCGCGGGTGAGGTGGCGGGTGCCCTGGCACAGCCGTTAGCCCGGGGTTCAGGCTATGCCACACCAAGAGCCCCAGCATCTTCCTTGGTTGGTGCAACCGCGTAGCCCTGGCAGGGACAGGCACCAGGCGGGTCCTTGCAAACCCCCGCGGTGATGGATGGCACCTCCCGCCTTGGGAAATTCATCTGGCAGTTGGCAAGCACTGCTCGCCCTACCATCGCTACTAAAACCACGGCTAACAAGAATTAATTGGTTTATTTTAGCTCAGGCATGGGAGCAGAGGCGGCGAGGCTGCTGACAAATCTGCTGACAGCTCACAGGGCTACGAGGGTTGCAGGAGGATCCGCAGCGCAAGGACCGCGCGGCTCTGCCACGGAGACGGTCCCTCCGCCAGCGTCTAAAAATACACATCCTGACACTGGGTGGCACGCGTGATGTATGGTGCAATAAGGAGAGCGTGTGTATGTTTGGGCACGTGGGCGTTGAAATAACACTGGCACCGAGCTGTGACTAAAGCCAAGGAGGCTCTCAGAAGAAATGGGTTTGAGAGCTACTACTTAAACTCACTCTGTAACTAACAATTTAATAACCGATAGCCCAGCAGACACAGCTAAGCTTAAAAACCTGCACCGGTGCTGAGGTTTTTAAAGGATTTATGCACCCCGTGTGAAGACAATTTCTTCTGACGCACTAGATTCTGTTCCTGTGTATTTCCTTTCCTTGAATCACCCCCTCCACCTCAAGGCTATCAAATCTTTTTTTACTCCCTTCTCAAAAACACTCATTAGGCAACATTTTGAAATCAAGATTGTCTAGCACAAAGCTTCCTGGCTTGTATTTGAGAAAGTGCCTTCTGGTTTGAAATACGCAGCTATAAACACTTTAAAGCGACAAGGGCTTTGGAAAGCACTATGCGCATCCTACGTTCAGCACACAGAAAACAAAGACGTGTCAAATTCTCCTAGAGGTTTTGAAATAGTAAGCCCACGATTACAGATAAGCGATTGTAAAACTGACCTGATTTTCCAGAGCTTTGAGAACGCCCACAAATCCTCCAAATCAACCAAAACTCAATGTTTTAAGGAAGGAGATCACGTTTACTTAGCTGAATAGCTGAAAGAGCTGGAGATAACGAGCTCCTAGGTTTTAAAAGGCAACGACTCCCTTGGAGCCCCCAGGGCTGCTTTAATGAACAGTTATCACTTGTCACGTCCCCCTGGCCTGGGCAGGGTACCATAAACGTGAGAAGGTGGCATGCTGCTAAGGAAGGCAAAGGAAAATGTGCCCAAAGCGACTGTTCATGGCTAGGTGTGGGAGGAGGACAAAAGCAGAAAAAGCAGCATGGCTTTGGAACAGCTCCGCTGACCTCAACTTACATTTCTGGCTGTTTGACATCTGCTACACAGGATGAAACCCTGGGGTGCATTAGTGGAGCAGGGCCTTTGCAATACCCCCCTGAGCAAGCAGGTTTTAATCTAAAGCACTTACAAAGACACTGTGGGAGGGCCCGGTCCCACGTGCCATCCCCCTGACACGTAAGGACATGGGTCCCCAGTAAGTAATATCCGTGGCTGCACTGATATGAGACAGTTGTTCCAAAGCTGAATCTGTGAGGCCCGCTTGGCTGCACTTGACGGATGCTGTTTTCCAGGTGCCCAGGGTCAGTACAGTTTACAACTGCAAACAGATGACAAAACAAAACAAAGGGTGTGACAAAGAACAAAGGATTCTGTAAAAAAAGAGCAGGAAAAGG
>JAVCKT010010096.1:12974-23961 GCA_032273925.1 Rhynchotus rufescens | reverse complement strand
GTCTTACTGATACTCTTTTTTTTTTCCATAGCAAAGGAGATTTTGGTAAAAGTAAATAAACACCTTTTGTAGTAAGCATTTTATATTTTATGAATTTAGTTTCATGAATTTTTATGAATTTAGTTTAGTAAGCAAATATGTTTTAGGTAGTTTGCTGTTTTAACTGTTCAAGAAAAGTTCTTTTTAAAAGCGAGCTACACTGATAATCAGAAGTCTTTAAAGGTTGTAGAAATATGAAGTTAGAACAACTCCAATCACGTTATTAAATCTGAAGGAAGAAATAGAAAACAATCTTGACATCTTTTTAAGCCAATAGATGTAGTTGAACTCAGAAAATAAGTTATATCTGGACCTCTATTTAAATGGTGTTTTTAGTACCACTTCTCCTCATAGTGCCAGCCTATATGCTGTAACGCGGTATGCACTGGAAACGACAAGAGTGTTCCCTGATGAAAAGAGACTGTTTTCTAACACAACAGCACTGCTTATAGTAAATTTTAGAGAACTCCTGTGGCAAACTAGCAGTTTCAAAATAACACTAAAATTAGTTGCAAATGTTATTCTTGCAATTTTCTTAACTCGTATCCAGACATATAAAGGACAGATCTTTCTCTTACACCGTGGCCTCCTCCTTCTTCTTGTTTATTATGTTCAGATACGTATGAATTATTCTCTAACCTCTTTACTGATAACTCAGGCATCTTTCTCCCTGTTTCTCTTCCTACTCCATCACTGTTTGAGTGTATCATTAAAAACTAAAACAAACAGAATCTCCTACTCTCAGGCAGTATGGGGAGAGGTGATAGAACAAGCCTCAAGCTGTGATACGATGCTCGTAGGCAATATTCTTGTTTTTAGCCGAGCACTGGAGTTAAGGATCCTCTTGAATATTGTTCTAGGGTCAAAGCTACTGTGACCTGGAAATTTCCTGAGAACATTGTTTGTTTCATTTAGAGAAATTGCTGATTTTTGGACCAAAATTATTCCATGGAAATTTGGTGCCACTTTCTTCTTGCTGGTGGAAACTGATTTGTTGGCAGCAATTGTGAAACTGGAATTATGAAGAGATATATTTATATTAATGAGGGAAATCCTGTAGCACTCAAATAGTCTTTCTGAGCTTTTTTTTCTTTTTATCTTTTTATCTTTTTTTTTTCTTTTCTTGTCATGATTCTTGAGCTGAATTATGTCTTGTGTGTTTGAACAGTTGTGGTCTTACGGACACGGAGTGATCCCCAGTATATCCGATGTATGCTGATGACACCACCGTCAAACAGAAACTTGATTACAAATTTAGAACATAAGAGAGGGCAGGTATTTAGACATTCACTAATATAAAATATATAAAAATTCCAAAATTCCTTTTTCATATCTTGCTCAGAGTAAATAAAGAAACAATGAAATATCCCTAACCAGAAAACAAAAACTAAGACTAAAGTCTCACTGCAGAAATATTCGTAATGATTCCTTTAAAGAAATGTGGGAGAAATGGAAACTCTTGTTAGAAGCTTCATATACAGCCAAAGACAATTAAGGAAGATCTTTAGCCAATAGGTACTTGTCATGGTAGCATCCCTTGTTTGTAACTGAGTTTAAATCAAGTAATAAAGCTGAGAATGAACACTGAAGTTTGCTTCATTAAACATCTGCTGTTTAAAACAATATGCACTGAAAATATTTGGAGAATGAAATAAACTTTGCAACAAGTCTGTGTTCTGTAGCTTTCTGTTTTAAGCTAGTTAATCCTCTAAACTATGTATACCAAGATTAAAATATATCAGGGTCATTTAATTACATAAATCATAAAAATGAACATGAAAGATTTTATATTAAAGAAGGGTTAACTATGTGCCAGATAAATTCAGCCATTTTCTTTTAGGTAGTCAAAATTATGTACAGGCAGAAGGTTAGGGAAATTTCAAAGAAATGTGTGAAAAAAAAAGGCACAGATTTATAAAAATGATGGGGAAAAAAGGATAGAACTGGATTGCTTTTTGGCTTGTATTTATACCATACTTTGAGAATAATTTTCTTTACTGATGCATATGCTAAAAGGATCTTTTTCTGCAACTTCCTCCCTTTGCTTTCTGGAGTTTGAAATGCACAACTCCATTTTGATTTCTCTGGGTTTCTTTAATGAAGCTGCCGAATTGCTAAGCTTTTGACCAGTAAACTTAGGGAAAAATTGGCTAGTGTAAGGAAGGTCAGGCTTTACTAGGGCTTCTCATTACTGTGTGTACACAGTTATTCTTGCTTCAGGTCAGGCAGCTGATAGCTTTTGAAGTGAGCCTCCTAATATGAATCTAGGTCCTGTATAGAGTAACAGCTTAGACGAATTGATCCGTATTCTTCACGTGTCAGCTGAGAGAGCCAAGGGGAAAAGAGCTGAGACTGTGCCTTGTCTCCTGGGTTACTTGGTAGATTGTAGAATAAAGCCAGTGAAGTTAAGTAAAGCATAAGGCTTGTATTTTGTGTAGGTGTTCTCCACATCTCTAGAGCCAATACAGTTAAAGCACTGCATATTTTCCCACTCCCTACATACACAAAGAAAAAATAGCTTGTGTTTGAGATGATACAAAATTAATCTTCTGGATATCAGCAGCACACTGCTCTACTAGAATTCTGTTGTTTTTGTAGAGATTCATTTTCCATTTCAAATTGCTAGGGGAGCCATAAAATATTTAGATAGCTGTGTCCGTAGAAATCTTTTGTTGGATACAGTTGTGTCCAGACAGAGAAGATCTGCAGTTAACTTTGAGGAATAGATCTCTGCACATTGTAAAGGATACTAACATTTAAGGCAAATTCTGCAGAAGCTTCTGTATTAAACTAACTTTTAAATTAAAATAAAATCAATTGTTCACTTGACATAATAAAATGCAATATAGTGTATTAAATCAAAGGGGAATTTATAGTTTATCTATCTAAAAACCTACCTCACTGAGCTGAGCTCAAGTGGGAAAGCAATGTACAGCTTATTAGTCCCATTTTTCTGTCTGAGATGAGCAAAAAAATTAGCATACACCCTCTTGAAATACATTAACATGTGGAAAGCTCTGAAGAAATAGAGAAAGATAACACATCAGAGCAGATTCTTTATAGTCCCTTTGGGTTCCGGTCCATCCACAAAAAAATCAATGGAAATTCTCCCAGGGAAAGGGAAGTTCTTGGTTCAAACCTCCCTGGTTAGGTAGGTTTGTGCTTCTGCCTTGTCCCACCAGCCCAGTGCAGCATCTTGCTTCCCTGCCTGTTACCCACTACTAAACTTCATGAAGACTTTGATTTCATGGTAGAACCTCACCGTTCTGTGTTTAAATTGCTATCCCACTCTTTGACTTTCTCCCATGCTGCCTCCTGTGCACTCACCTCTTCTGTCTTGAGAAAAATTCCCGGAAAAATTCTTCAAACAAAAGATCCATTATTTAATCCAGTGCACCCAGATGTTCCGTTCGGATTCTGTGAAGGATCAGAGACAGAAGGGAAGAGGAAGTGAGAATTAGAAACAGTAAAACTGTAATAAATGGCTGTTTGGTTGTTCTGTCTTTTGAAAAAGGAATATACACATACTGTGTTCCATAAACATATGCATTGCATTAGGCACAGTGCAAAGGATTTTATTCGAACACAACTAAATATTAGATGGAAAGCAGCAAGAGGTCATGGTTGAAATATATATATATCCATATTATTTTATATATAATTAAAATATTTAAATATTTTATAAAATATATTTAATTTTATAGTTTATATAAATATTAAAAATTATATAAATAAAATATTTTATAAATATTTATTTGTTTTATATGTAAATAAGTAAGTAAATAAATGGGGAGGGTAGAGGAAGGGAAGAACATTCCTGTCCCATTCAGGGTGTAACAACTTGATTGGTAGACATTTATAAGGTAATATTGAAAAGGCAAACAAATTTATGTCATTTAATTAAGTAATTAGCAAAAACTAATAACAATTTAAAAAACTGAAGAATACACATATAGCAATATCTATAAAAGTGACAGTTGAATCTCTCTTCGTAGTGAAGGAAGCGCAGTGTCTGATTATGCAAGGTTTCTCTCAAGTTACATAATAAAATAATTGTGCCAATGTAAAATTGGCAATTAGGTTAGTGTTTGCATTTGGAACACTTTGCACATTTTATAATATGGAATTTCTTTTTTTATAGAAGGATCTTGTTATTTCATAAAGCAGAATTACTGTTTACAATGGTTTGTCATAGGTAGTTGTATAAAGCTTGCTTCTAAAATGATTTTGCTATATCCACCTGCAAATAATTCAAATTAAATGCGTCAGTTGGCCTATCTGCATTGTGCTACCATATTAATAATAATTTACAGGATGATGGAGATTGTTTCAGCTGCCTAATTCAATACAGGAAGTCAGTAAGATAAATCATGGAACAAATTATCTTTTATCTTAAAAGAGAGTGAAAACACTGCTCTTAGATTTATGTGCACGGATGTATGCTCTTTTCGCCTAGCTGTATGGAAGGCAAATTAATCCAGAAACAGTTGCTCATGCAAATACATTTTCAGCTCAGTAGTTCCAACACCACATTGACTTTTCCAGGGACCTTCAGCATCTCTTGTGGTCATGTGTTTTTCTAAATAAATAGGTGAATGTAATAGTAGCCTTTAAGTTCACATACACCTGCAATTTCAGCAGCTCGAAAAGCAATCGCGCATCAGCTGAGCTGGAGCACTTGCCCATGTGCAGATCATTTAATCTTCTCTTATTGCAGGCTCAGCTAAGCCTTGTTCCACAAGCTCCCTTTTTCCCGGGAATGTGCGCAGGTAGTTGCTGTGACTCAGCTGACAGTCACTCTGCAAGCTGCAATAACCTCATCATCTGCTACAGCCCTTCTGAAAACTTACTCTTTTGAACGAGCCTAATATCTATTTTTTAATTTGAGTCTGTAAGCATGCTGAATTTTCAGGACTGGGTGAAAATCCACTTTTTCTTATGATCACATCAGGTGGGTTCTGCGTGTTGATTTGGGGCCACGAGGTGAGTGGGGATCCGGAGCCCTGTGCCCACAGCTGCAGCTGGTACCTCTGTGAAAAACGAAGTGGAAGGAGGGATGCAGGCAGGGCGAGCAACAAGCTGAGCGCAGACGAGCGCTTCGGAGCCACGAACCATTCGCCGGCCCACATGGGAGTCTGCAGGAAAGGGTGGGAGGTTGACGGGTTTTTGGATCTGGCCCCATTTTGTCTTAATCTGCCCTGGCTCCCGATCATTTCAAGGTCCCCCTGTTGTATGTGTGATTTCTGCTAAACATGCAGGGAAATTTTTAAGATCAAGACCATATGATATAGCAAGATTAATCTATCCTTTGGCCCTCACCTCTCCCTCCCACTGGGGGAGAGCTTTGGTTCTGCTAATTTGTCATGTTACTTTTTTCCCTGCCATTATTTTTTTTTCCCTCCTCATGGTTCACCTATACTGGGGATTTTGGCCCAAATGTTTCTAGCATATAATGAAGATAAATAGAATTCTTCGTGTCCACAACATGAAGTTTAAGACAGCATTGTTTATTTCGCCCAGTTTTAATGTGGAGAATTTGTAAGTCATTTGTAGAATATAAGTGGGTTTTTTTTTCATTTTTATTATATATTGTGGCTCAGTGAATCCCTGCAGGTCTGTGAAGCAGATGTGTTAGTATAGCCTGTATAACAGCTTCATTCCATCCCTTCTTCTGCAATGCAGTCAGGTTTTGAGTTGTTATGATATGCAGTAATTAAAAATTAATAAAAAAAATCAGAAGATAATGAAGCTGCAACCCCCTCTGTCATGTTAAATCATTGATGAGTTGCCTGTGAATAGGAACTGTGGCTGGTGATGTCTTCCATCTAGAAGTATGATTCGTTTGTGGAACGTTTGTCTAAATTTTTCCATTGTCCTTGCATCAATAGCAAAAAAAAACACAAATAAAAAAAAACCCTTATGTCTCCATAAAGTATATATGGATCATTATACCATCCTGCTTCATCAATCCATTCCTTTTATGTCTCCTGACACTTGAATACTAACTGAAAGTGGACCATTTCTGCAAATAACAGCTACATAATTCTAGTGAATTACCTTGTTTGGTAGTGGTATGTAATTTGTAAGCCTGTTAAAATGAAGAGTTAGGCTTTTTGTGAATAGCTCTTGAGTATCTCTGTTTAAATAAACTTAAATCTCTGCTTTCGGTGTTACAGGTAGCCCATAAAGTATAAAATTTGGTGTAGCAATGAAAGAAATAATGAACAAAATGAGAATCTTTGTTTGTATTCATCTGTTTCAAAGCAGACCAGATGTTAATTCAGATATTTCAGTTTCTCCAAATCTCACTGCTGGAAACAGGGTATGAATTCAGTGCTCATGCAGTTTTTGAAAAGTGTCCTTGAGCTGAGCCTCTACGGATGTCTGCTCTGTATTCCTCGGAGCAGTGAGGCTGCTCACCTCAGTCCTGCAGAGCCATAAAATGGAGGGCCAGCTTTTAAATCAGGGAAAAGTTATCATTTGGGCTTATCAAATGAAACTATTAGCAGAAGGAACGGTTTGAGGGAGAGGCAATTTATATAGCAGACTAGTTTCTTTAAGGCATGACGCTTATTTGAAACAGTTCAAGGAGCTAAAATGCTGCTGCTTTTCTTCAGGTGCTCCAGCTGGTCACCGAGGAGCAGCTCAGTCTGCCCAATACTCCTTGCCAGGATCTTTTGACCATGACTGCTGCAGAAACACTGCTTTATACTTGCAATCCACTTGATGGTGGGTTGAGATTGGAGAAAAAAATACTTGACAGTTCAGTTCCCCGTGTTCTTCTGTAATTTAACTTTATGCTTGTGCCATCTTATCTATTTATTTGCTTTTTTAATTTTTTTTTTTTTTTTTTTTTTTAGTGCTAGGGTGACTTTTCCTTAGAGATGTTTTCCTTAGAGAAATATCTCTGGCAGCCTGCTTCTATATTATTGAGCTGCACCTTCTCATGTAGATAGCAGATAACACCTACCAGATAGCATGGTAGGTGTTAAAGAAGAGATTGGATAGAGAATCTCCAGTGCCACCACAGAATTCCTGGGAGATTTGGAAACTCAAGCATCAAGCACTCTGTTTCAGCAGCAGAGAAGTTTAATATAAGCCGATTTGCCTTTCTGAGCTTTATATATATATATATATATATATTTTTTTTTTATGTAGCTAGGAGGCCACCCTTGCTGGAATTAATCTGAGGAAATGGTATCCCCAGATCTCTAAACTGCAGTTGCAAGGTAGATAAGCCTCATTAAAAAACTCCCATTTGTTCATAGCATTCTTGCAGCGTAAGAAAACATGCCTGCTCAACACAACAAAGTTCTGGCATCCGAGATTACCTTTTATCTCCACAGGTTTGCACGCAGGCACATGTAAATCCAGAGCGAGCAAAGCAAGCCCAGCTTGTGGCACCTAAGCAGAACCACATGAGCCCGGCCAGCGGCCCAGCAGCTGGGAGCCCCGCCATGTTTCTGGCAGTGATGTTTCCCAGTTTAGGCCTGGCCACGCGGCACATCTCTCGCCCATCTGTTTGTTTTGCTTGGTGTTACATCACCCCCATCGCGATATTTAAACTGTAAAATCATCAGGCGAGCACACGGAGAGGGAAGCTGCCTCTTGCAGGTCGCCTCGGGGAGAGTTTTCCATTTGTAGGACATGGTGTCAGAGAAAGTGCAGAGGCTTTTCCGGGGGAGGAACAGACATATGGGAAGCTGGGACTGACATGGACAAAACCACGGAAAGCTAGAAGTGAATTGGAAGGTTACCACAAGGATATTTTGCCTCTTGTTTTCCTACTTTTTTTATTTTGCCTTTTATTTTTCTACATTTTTTTTCTGTATTTTGATTAAGAACCAGATCAGTGATGCTAATAAGCTCTTCAAAATCTGTGTGGGTTAAAGACGTACACAGAATGGAAACCTGAAATTGTGGACAGTCAATTTTAGCACTTGTATCATCATCCAATTAAATGTTTTGTAACTTTGAACAATATTGCTGTGAATGGCTTGAGTTAGTTTGTAAGAAGTCTTTTTTTTTTTAATTATTATTTTTTTTAGAATATCTAGGGGAAACAGGAATAATTCCTGTAAATAGAGTTGATGGTTAATTTGTTTTATTTTGGTTTCTGCTGTGTTTGGAAGTCTTGGTGTTTGCTTTTTGAACATATTTTGATTTAAAAAAATCAGAATATTTTTGACAGAAAATTAAGTATCTCTTTGAGAATATTTATAGAAAATATATTATTAAACAGTGGGTTTGCATCAGGTCTTTACTGCTGGGTGTTTCTTATCTCTTCAGAAACAGCTTCCAAGTCTTGCATCCATTCCAAGACTGAGAATGCACTTGCTTTTAAGTACTGAATAATCCCAAACTTCTAAGCACATGTTTTACAGAAATATGACTTTTATATAAAGAACATATCTGGGAAAACTGTGGGTGATTCACAAAGAATAAAATGGCAGAACTTGTCAAATTAGTTATTTTCCATCTTTCATAGTTTCTATGTGACTTTAAAGCAGTCCAATATTTTGTCAATTATTATGACAGTCCTCTTCAATTGCAGGGTAGAATTCCATTTCTGTTAAAAAAATCTAGAAATGGATATAGTTTGAAGTTTAAATTTTTCAAAAGTTAATGGAAGAGATGCAGGACTAGAGATGGCTCTTGGACATCACTTTGCATAACAGTAATTACAGCAGTCATGTAATTTTCGCTCTCTCTATATATATGTTCATCTATATTTTGTCAGTCATTTTAATGACTTTCACTTAATGGAAGCTGGTCAAGTCAAGTTGACATTGTCATTGGGGTGGGTGCAATACACTAGTGATATCGTCTTACAATGATCCACTGAAATAATATTAGATTTTATCATAATACCTGTAAAAAAGGTAAGAGTGCATTGCTTCTCAGCTATAACATAAGTGAATGTTTATAAATCTGCTACCTACACAGGTAGCAGGTTACGTAGATAGGATTCTTCCTGGCTCTGTTTAATGCCTCTGTGTTAATTACCATCTAGGCCTCAGCTGCTTCCTCAGAAGCGATATCTGCTCCAGATGTTTTTAGCACGTTTTAGTACATTTAGTACATTTCAGAAGGTGGTGGACTTTTTCATTTGGATGTGACTGTATAAAGGTTTAAGAAAAAAACAATATCTCTTGGTAGCAGAAAAGCAGATTGATCAGTGAGAAGTGTAGATAGAGCAATCTCTCTTCAAACAACTACAGCTTTCACTGTCCTGTCAAAAAATCAGTTTATATCATTCAAACTAATTCTAAAAAAGAATGTAATCTATGAATATGGGAAACTGTAATACATGACCATCAGTAAGAAATTCCTTTTTTTTTCAAAATCAAGTTTCACCATATAGTTGTTTTGGAAGAAAATTCATTCATACATCTGAATGAATAAATGATGATGATTTATGAGTAATATTAGCCAACTGGATTCTGGGGTTGTCCGTGAAGCAAAAAAACATGTTTTTTTGGATTTTTGTTTTTTTTGATTGGATTTGTATTTCATTTATGCTAGTGCCTTGCTGAAAGAAGTTCCTGAAGCTCATCAGTCTGAATTTTGAAGACAAATACAAGATTTATATCTCACTGATAATTATTTTAATTCTTCCATTAAGGAAGCACTTTACTCACACTAAAATGTTCGTGGACTTACAGATAGGTTTACTTTGAGGTGTCTCTCTTTCTTTTACATACCTTTCAGAGGAATCCAGATACAAGTGCTGATAAGGAAAAAAACTTTTGAGCAGCTTATGAGTCATACTAAGACAACTTACTCACAAAAACCATAGAAGGGATCTGAGAGGTCCCAAGGGAAGACCTGTTATTACTAAATTGACTTTATAGATTTCTCCTAATCTGTTTGCATGAAGTTCTAGTTATGGAAATTTCATGAGTTCTGTAGGTGATCTGTTCCAGTATCTACCTATTCTTGCAGTTAAAAACACTCTTTTCATTTATCTGGTTTAGTCTAACTTTTATAAAAGAAAAATCATTCTTCCTTGTCTTATTTGCAATAGAACTAACGAGTGGTAAATCTTTTTCCTTCCTCCTTTTCCCCTCCCTGCGTGTGCAAGGGGTTTGGACTAGATGACCTCCCAAGGTCCCTTCCAACCATAAGGATCCTGTGATTCTTTTTGGCAGTCATTACATATTCAAAACATTACACCATCTCATCACCTCTTTTCTGGACTAAAGACTATTTTAATTACCTTTCATTGCTTATGTTTGCCAGATTTCTGATTTTTCTTCTTGTTCTCTCAAGCCCACTCATAATGAAAGCTTTGACCATAAATAAGGAGGAGTTCTGAGGAGAGTATATTTCTATCAGGTGTCCTCCATGCAGTGTTCCTCTTCATCCCTGCAGGATGGTGATTGCTTTTCTTGCAGTAGTTTGTGTCGTATTCAGCTTGTGACCTCTTGCCACCGGTGTGTTCCTCTATAAAGAACTGTTGTTTATCATTTATGGAACTGATTGATTTAGGGAAATTGGGCTCCTACTTTGCTTGTTTCTATTGCTTGTTCTTGCCTGAACATAGTATTTTGGACTTGTTGAGTTGTGTCTTACTTTTATTGTATGACCTGCATGTTTTCAGTATTCTAAATACCATTTATGTTCTTCTGAACTGCTTACAGCTTTACCTATGATGCTACCATCTCCAGATTTAAAATGCATTCTGAGCTTATTAATGAAAATATTGAACAAAACAAGACTCAGAAACAAAACCCTGTTGAACACTCAAATCATGCCCTCCTAATATGACGGTGAAGCACTGAGTTGATCTTATAGATGATATTTCCCTTCATTGCTGCTTGGTTTCAAAATGTGGGCTAGAATATACTTTTATCATAGCTCACTGTTTCCCCTGTTATTCTGTCATAGGAAGGCTTGTTTGATGCAATTTGTTCTTGACCAAATGATTTAGTCTGCTTACCTTTTA